>PVKS010008428.1:15303-68487 GCA_004027875.1 Aplodontia rufa | reverse complement strand
TTTTTTGTGTGTGCCTGGAATTCTCATACCTGGAATTCTCATTAAATTCCTCCCATCTCTGTGCCCAGAAAAAGCTCCCAGGAGACCATAAAGCAAGCCTCTTGCCCTTTCAAATGTGAAGTCTCTGAGTTGGACTATGCCAGGAGTTTGTGGTCAAGACAGTGGTTTTAAACCTTACCTGAGATTCCTCCCTCTAATACAAACTCAAGTCTGATGCCAATATCACAAATTCACTCTGACGCTTAGACCTAGTTATTTATTGTGAAAGAGCCCTAAATGCAGACTTAGGATAACAAACAAGCAGAAGCATATCACACAGGCTGGGCACAAGAGAGGGCCTAAATGCTGTTGACACAAGGAAAAACAGCTCCCATTTCATCTTTTGGTCCTTGTTTTTGTCACAGAAAAGCATCCTGTTCACAATTCTGAAATTTCTCCTCATACAGAAATACTTAGTCACAGAAAATATCCATTCATGCTTGCTTTAGAATAAAGACAAAATTGGGCCTCCTTGTTTACCGTTGAATGACACCCATTTGCCAGAGGCCACAGGAACTAAACCGGCATCAGCCAGGACCCTCTTTCAGTACCTCAGTGCTCAGTGCTAAGATTAAATAAATAAATAAATAAATAAAGGCTTTAATATTTAGGATTCCACGTGAAGACATAAATGCATACTCCACTGACAAAACCCGATACAAAAGTAATTTTGAGTTTAAAGCAAGAAAAGAGCAGACCAACCTGGGCGACATGCTTCGGCCCCCAAAGCTGCTTTTTATCTCCTCCCTCAGATGAAACCAGAAGCCCTGCAAAGAATTCAATTAAGCACAATTTCCCTCTTTCCCTTTTTTCACACCGATTTGGGTAGAAACTTCTCTATTGTAACAGTGTTGAGCAAGACATAAGTTCAACAATAAGAAATTGTGTATGAAATTTATTTTCTCTTATGCATCAAACTGTTCTGTACTTAAGTTTTGTGAAAAGTGGGGAAAATTATCCTTCAGGTAATTATTTAGCTCCCCATCTTGTTCCTTGTAAAGATTTCCTTAGTAGTTAATTTAATAAACAAGAAATAAGAAGCTTGACCTTCTGCGGTATATCATCTTGTTTGTTGGCTCGGGGTAGACGATGAGGTAAGAAAAAGCTTATTTGCTTTATTAAAACAGAAGAATCATCTTTATGACTAAGAGTGCACAATAACATCAGGAAAAAAAAGTATTCCGCTACTCTGATTCCTAGAGGAGGTTTGATATTATATCAGGGCATTATTCAGGATCATCACAGTGCCTGACATTTTGTAATAATAAGAGCTGAATGCATCCTGTTAACATTTAAGACAACTGGCTCAGTCATACTTGTCCCCAACCTGATCCCAAGGCTGGGAGAGTGGAAGAGGAAGAGGGCTAGTGAGTGCTCCATTCAGCTAGAACTCCATAAAAATCTAGACAGAGCAACACTTAGAAGAAAGCACAGAAGAGTTTCAGAGTCATGAAGATATTCATGATGTTGGAGGATATGCAAGAG
The DNA here is from genome assembly GCA_004027875.1 of Aplodontia rufa. Lineage (NCBI taxonomy): Eukaryota > Metazoa > Chordata > Mammalia > Rodentia > Aplodontiidae > Aplodontia > Aplodontia rufa. The sequence continues at coordinate 66,963 of PVKS010008428.1, read as the reverse complement.
AAAGAGAATAATTGTGGAAGGGAAGAAGATGAAACAAGGCTAGAAAAGAAACCCAATACTTCTTTCTTCAAGGGTCAGGACTAAGGACATAAGTATGCAGATGGACCTCTACTCCGTCCAGTAACACAGAAGAGTAAGCATCTTTCTCTATGGCTGCCCACCTGATCTGTGATTCATCACTGACACTGAATTCTGCCTAGGAAATCAGAAAGTCTCTGGCCACAACTCAGCACTGCATCTGGGCCTTGGCCCACGTAGTATGGAGAATTCATATGGAGTTGAGCTTTCTGTTTTCCTCTTCAGTGTCCATTAGTTTCCAATCTGTCATTCTGCTATTTTGTAAAATGTGCTTCTATGACTACCCACTTCAGGATCACATCAGATGCTTGTTAAAAATCTAGATTCCTGGGAGTTGTCCCCAGCTTACTGACTCATAATCTTTGCAAGAGGAATAAAATGTTGTAGGTACTCAACCTATGAATTAATCTCTTTTTAATAGACTTCTTGGAAGATAATGGGGATTTCACTAATTCAGAGTCTTGTCATTCAAACCACCAGGAATGTTGATTGTTGAAAAGTGTGTTCATTTCTGCAAGAGGTCACCATTCAAGGGTATATGGGATTCCAAGCCTCACAAAAAGAGAGGACATGCTTTCCTGAGCCAAATAAATACAGAAAGCTTCAGAACATTGCCCTTCTACCATAATTTTATTATTTATTTTCATTTATCTTAAAAATATAGATCTTCAGTTTTGTTGATGCTGTTCCATCTCCCATGGGATGGAATCTGACTTCAAACTACCACTTAGCCCTTGGAGAGGTTTATAGCTTCGCTGATATAATAAAATGAGAAGGGGAATATGAATATTTAAGGAATTACAAAGTATATCCAAAATTGAAAAAAAAGAGAGATGTTAAAAAAATAAATCTCCCTAATGCAGATACAGTTTTAAATGAATACTTCTGTCATTTGTAATATATGTGGCCCCAGCTTTCACTTGAGACCTCATCTGTATCCCTCACAAGCTTTAAGTGTTACTCTGTTACCAGGAATGGAAAAAATCATCTAAGCTGTCTAGAATTTGCATTTTGTAAATAATTTAGATTAGCTTAATCTAGGAAAATGATTCACTCAAATCCATAGAGATCATTAAAATAAAAAAGAAACCCATGTTTTCACTTTCCAAAAAACTTCTGTAACTATTAAATGCCAACAATGTACATATATATATATATATGTGTGTGTATATATATACACACATATATATATACTATATATATATAGTATGGACTGGAGTGGTGGCTCAGCGGTATTACACTTGATTTGTCTGGCAAGAATGAGAGCTCAGGTTTGAACCCTAGCACCACATACACAACTAAGTGCCAGCAACAAAAACCAGATGGAAAACTGAATAAAACTGATTCTCTCCTTCTCTCTTTTTCTCTCTCACTGTCCCTCTCTCTCTAAAAAAAGAAAAGATAGTACATATACAGCTTATCATTGCTTATTGGTAAAATAATCACAATAAATTACATGAAAAGGAAGAAACAAAGGAAGAGGAGGAGAATTTTAAAGAGTAAATATTTTGACTAAAGTTTATCCAGCGTTTACTCTGCACCAGTCATTATAATAGTACAGCTATTTATGTGCGTGTCCTCTGTGCGGTGGAAGAATGAAGAAATGGTGGATGAGATCCAGCAGGCAGACGGCTTTACTCCATTATGGCAGCTCTCATGTGGGTTTCCTTTCAGGGTGTATCCTAAACAGTCAAGAAACAGTGAAGATTTTTATGGAGAAAATGATATGTTCAGATTTGCATTTTAGAAAGGTCACTCTGGCAGTAAGAGAATAGATTGTACTAGAGAAAGACAGAGGGTGGGAGACTGGTTAGAAACATATGGCTCTCGTAATAGTCCATGCAAGAGGTGCTAAAGGTCTGAAAAGACATGCCAATGGAGTGGAGCGGAGGAATTCCAGAGACGTCTCAGGGACAGAACATACATGATTAGAGGGCTACAGACTTTGAAGTGAGGAAGAATGAAAAGATGTTTATAGGAAATCGGCCTCACTTCCAGTTTGTCATATCTTTAGTAATTAAAAATAGTACACAGTTGCTATTAGTGTTCATACTGTTCATACACTCATAGAGTAAGAATAAGCCTCACAAGTATTTTCAGCAAGACAAATGTTCCCATTCTAAAGAAAGAAACCTTCCATTTTGAAGTCTTGATACTCTTTCAGGTTCTCCTCCAAGAGATAGCTCAGTGGCATCTCTTTTTACTCCCATAACACATTTTCATAATGTTAAACATGAAAGGGTATAAATATCGCCCTCTTTACCATGGCATTCTAGAACTCTACATAGTGCACAACCTTTACACCGGAAAATACGTGTTTTCTTCTAATCACTTTGCTTAAATTATACTAATGAGAATCTTACTTATATCCATTTCAAATTGTAATTAAAATCGAACCTCCCCCACCCCCAAGCTTGAAAAATTATGTCCTTGTCCTGTCCAAACCAATGTGATTCCTGTTACTGAACACCAGAGGGCATCAGACAGTGAATGTCCGGGGAAAGGGTGGAGGAGAAAGAATTCCATTACTAATGAAAGAAACTGGTTTCTTAGTGTGTACCCTTATCTACCATGGAACATTACCATGGTAACTGCACCACTTAAGATGATTGTATATTTAGGTCATAGTATAAAAGGAGCTTGAACATGTGAGAAAAGAAAGAAGGAAATGAAATAAAGTAAGACAAGAATATTTAAAGAGTAGAAGGAGGCAAACTAGAGCCTACCTCATCTTTTGCTAATACCAATTCGTGAAGTCGCATTATGCCTTTCAAAGCAAAGGTGGGCAATAATTTCTAATTAAAATCAACTGAAATCAATGAAACTCGGAACCTCAAATGACCAAAACAATCTTAGTAAAGAGAAGCTCATTCAGCATGGCCAAACAAAGAGACAACAGACTGGATGCCGGCACATCCGTGTTCTCGTGCAGCTCTTGGTTAGCCGAGTCATCTTGGGAAACTCTATTTCTCCACTTCAATGCTTATCATGAGTTCAACTGGATGATATCAAGATTACCTTCCTTCCTTTCTTCCTTTCTTTCTTTTCTTTTGCTTCAGAGAAAAGAAAATCCATTTAGTGCTATCTAGTATAGCCGAGAAATGGAAACGGCATCTGACAAGGTGTCAGGTAATTTGGGTGCCTTTATTTTCCTCTGCTGGAGGCAACCGCTGACTAAATAGAGTGAGCGTGTTGTATCAACCAAGCATCCAGTTGGCACTGCATTTTCTTTGCTTAGGGCTTAGGGGATCCAACAAGAACATGCAAAGTTGAATTAAACACATAGGCAGAAGGACATTGAATTCCGGATCCAACAGTTTTGCATTCCCTGAACATAGGGGGAAATAAATGAGATCGCTTTATATAGAGAGCCAATCAGCACAGTAGAAGAGTAGACTGGGGTATGACAGGCTTGCATTTGCATGCAGGGGCTTCGGTGTACTAGCTGTATGATCTAGGACCCCTCTGAATGCTGGTTCTCTCTTCTGTAAGATCTGGAAAATAGCAACTGCTTCATAATTTTATTGCAATGATAAAATGAGAAAATCAATCCATGTATTTACTTATTGACCAAAGATTTATTAAGTCCCTAGGATGTGCCTGGCACAATCCTTAAGTTGTGAAGATAAAGGAAGATGAAGCACTAATAAAACAGGTGATTAATCCATGTAAGCTGCTTGGGATGGCACCAGAGACTTAGGACACACTCTGAAAATGCCTATGCAAGCAAAGATGGCCTGCCTCCAATGCCCCACGCAAAACAAATACCACCACCCACACCTGCACTGCTAACCCTTAATGAAAAGAATCCTAACATTTGTTCTTTGAACCAAAGGGAAGCCAAATGGGGCAGATGCTAGGGAATGAAAGCTGGTTGTTAATAGCCACAAGGAGGATACTGACAGTGTTCAACACACCGAGGAGCATGACAAAGACCACATCATAAAATGATGGATCAACTCCAACATAACTTCAAAGGAAGAAAATGAGTCCTTCAACCAACCTGTGGGCTGGAAGGCTTGTCAGTCTCTATCTTACTGAGTCAAAGGAAGAATGTTGAGATAAGGTTAAGAATGGGCTTTCGGGCAATAACCTAAAGGAAGGCCAACATCAGGGACAGAGGCAGAACCGAGCACTGTTGATAGCACACCCACACATTCTTGCCTCTGTTGTTTCTCTCTCCCATTCTCTCTTCCTTTCCCCTCCATTCTATTCTAATTTCTTTCTTTCCTCCTCTTTTGTACTTGCTTTAACTTTATTCATTGCTATGGGTCAGAGAGTGGCTTCTAATTAGCCAGCTTATTCTCCACTGATGGCTGTGCCATTTATGCCTTCAGTTTCCCTATCAGCCAGCAGGCTGGTGACTGTGCTATTTTCTCCCTACCTCTGAAGCTGCCCATCCCTTTTGTGCCCTTGGCCCTGGAGGCTGGCTGCTGTCGATTGGAATTGGGAAACTGCTCAGTGAAAAGGCATCCAGCTGCCTGATGTTGGGGACTGTCTGGGCAAAAAAGGGGACAGGGTCACATTTAGAGCAAGGTAGGTTTTTATTGTTTTTAATGTGATGATAGCAATCTTTGCCATCCCGAATTGAGAGTGTGGCAAATCATTTCAAAATAACTTTTACCTGTGTCTGAACTGCTTGATTCTTCCACACCTGTCTCTGAAGTTAGTTCAGAGACCCAAACATGTTCTTTGGACTCTCTTATACTTGAACTGTGATAGGGATATTCAAATCCACCTGTTTTCTCTCCAATTCCCCTCCAGGCACCCTCTGGCACACTTATATAAACAAACATTGCCTTTTTCTTTTATCAGAAGACAAAGCATCTATCAGGCAGTCTGCTTTGAATTTTGTGCCCTAAACTTTCCCCCTTGCCCACCTCTCCTCATTCGCACAGTTTTCAAACAAACCATCCTGGCTAGAGTTCCCACATCTTTTGAGGGTAAGATCTTATTTTTAAGTTTATTTGGCATTATTGTTTAAACACAGTAAAGCAAATAAAGTCAATGGAAAGTTGCTTATCTTTTGTATTTCCACAGGAGGAGTACACTATTAATAATATTAATAACAATAAAAACTGTTTTGGCATTAGCATTTACTTCTTGAGTCCTTAGTTGCCGAGACTGCAAAGCTGCGACACTGTTGGCACAGGATTCTGCCATCCATTTGACCAGAGTCTCAAAAGTCCACTTTCTGAATTGCAGCCTAATAGAGTTCCCAGCATGAAACTGTCTCTCGGCCAAATCAAGTGGTTTTACTTCTACAATCACCACTGCCTTCATTATTATTCCCCAACAACGATGATATACATATGCTCAATGTCTAATTGTTACTGGTTTCTATTTGAGGGTATAATCACCCCTATTGTTTACTAAGTGTTGCAAATTCATATGCATATATAAATATGGTACCCTGTGGTTACCATGTCAGTTTATGCATATATACCCATTAAAAGCAAAATACAATGGGTAAGGTCTTTGCCTTCCAAGCCATAATTAACCTGCAGTTAATGAACTGCTTTATTTTCAAAGCCTCATCAATCCACTGACACCAGATTGCAAAACTTACTCTGGTGCACCCCTGTACTAGGTCATTGGACTTCCCTGGGCAGGCTGGAGTAAGGCTGCCTCCCTGCTGGTGTGCTCCTGCCGGAGTGGCTAGTGCTGTTGGGACAGCAGCCTCTGGAGCCCTGAACAGTTTCACATAGAGGGAGCCCAGGCTGTTTACCCAGAGCCCTCCCCACCATACTCCTCATCCAAATATAGTTTTACTGCAGGCCTTCAGGGTCACCTCAGTTACTCTCTGGAGTCTGGCTGGCTCCCTTCTGTGGTGCCGGCCAAGGCCAAGGCTGTGGCGATGGCCATGGAAGCGGTCACGGCCATGGCAGTGGTCACAGACACCAAGGGTTGACCACAGTGGCTGTTAATCAGAGCACTGATGTGTGTGTGTATGTGTGTGTGGCACTGTAGGGACATGGGTTTGTGTAGCAGGCTGAGCGAACGAAGGGACCAACACACTACAAGACTGCCACTTACCCAGTGCCACCCAGTGCTAAGAAAAGAGCAAGAAAGCAAAACAAAAAGAAAAAAAATAAAATAAAAAAGAGGAAATGGAAGTAGAAAGTCCATGTGGGGGATTCCCGAGCTGGAGGACCTGGAGGCGCTGCGCTCTAGCAGAGCTCGCCACTCCTGGGCGGGTACTTGGAGCCTAGGGTAGCTGCAGTCACAGACATGCGGTGGCCATGAACTGACATAAGGACACCAGAGGGCGGCTTCGGTGAGCCGTCAGCGGGCAGCTCTACTTGCCTTAAGCACTTGCCGTGTTTTTCTGCTTTCCTCCTGCCTCTGTGCACCGAGCGATTCTCTCCGGTGGATATTTCTATGCATGCAAGAACCTTGGTATCACAGTCAGGGACCGGTGGGTCGGTCACCTCCCTCGGATGATTTTGTAGCTGAGAGCAACCTCGAGGAGAGAGACTCGCAGGAAGTAGAGAAAGGGATGCTGGTACGGAAGGAGGACGGAGGCTAAGGGTGTGTGCCTTCTCTGAGTCAATAATTTGTGTGAATTTTCACCTCAGAAGCGCTCTGCTAGGTGAGCTTGCACCTACTCCTCGATGCTCACACCAGGGGCGCCCGCGCGGGGGGCACAGGTGCAATTTCTGGGTGTTCTGGTGTTCTGCGCGCCACTAGGCTTGGACCGCACCTCGCGGGTTCAAAGAGCTACAAGTTGAGGCGATTACCCAGGTCTAAGGGGGAATATTTGGGATGCAGCTGTTCCCTATGCACGACCTCATGGCGCACTGGGGAGATTCAGTTCCCACCGTAAGTTTGCATGGTGAAGCGCAGGCACGGTCTTGGACCTCACGGGCTCCAGACCCGGACCCTGTCTCAGCAGCTGCGGGCCAACAACCTCATGCGCGTGGCTCAAATCGGATGGGGTTGCGGAAGATTTCCTCTTTTGTCCTGCAAACCCTTCCTCGTTCTCATTCCCCCTGCGCACCGACCGCAAAGCCAAACCTCTCTCCAGCACTGGAGGGGCTGCTCCGGAGGAGACAGAGCAGAGAAAGGACCAGCCGGGGCCTCCACCCTAAATGCACAGACGACGTGGTCAGAACCTAAGGAGAAAGGAGCTTGAGGGGCGAGAGAGGCAAAGCCCTCCTTATCTTTTCCATGGCGGCATCTGGGGCGAGGGATTGACCCGGAGGGTGTTCGGTGACAGTGGAGTGATGCTGCGGGGCAGCGCGTCTCCCACGGAGCTTTCGCCACATTCCTCCAGACTCAGTGACCCGCGTAATCGCACCCCCACCCTGCTCTGTGCCTCATTCTCCCCTTCTTTCTGCACCAGCCATCGCTCCCCTCATAACTCGAAGCCCCAGAAGCGAAAGTTTCCTTTGGAAAATCTGCAAGTGTCAGGGACCACCCTCCATTTCTCCTTACCGCGACCTCTCTGTGCCTGGGTTGGGGCGATTGGGAGGAAACCCATTGTACCAGGGGCCCTAGTTTGGGCAAGAGGAGAACTGGGCAGCACGGTGACCTTACCTGAGGCTGGTTTGGCTCCAGTTGTCACCCCTGGGTGCGATTTGGTGGACGCTGGCAGGAGCAAGGAGCCTTAGCGGGTTTGGGGTCGATCCGCTCAGGGGCGAGCTGCGCACCGCTTAGTGTCTGAGGGCAGCCGCCGGCTCTCTTTCTGCCTTGATCTTGAAAGAGAAAAGGAAAAGATTAGTTGGCGCCGCGACACTGGAGGGGTGGGGCGGGGGAGGCGGGGAGACTACCGACCCAAAGGCTCTGGCGAGAGCTGCGGAGCTTGCGCGCGCGCAAACACAGTCACGCCGGGGTCCCAGCCGCTTGGACAGTCTGGGACCGGTTCGCAGTTGAGACTGGAGTTAAATTGATGCTGCCCCCGCCCTCCATATCAAACAACCAAAAAAGACACAAATAAGACTTTCAAACCTGGCCTTCCTGAAGACAAGTCTGGAGACCAAAATAGAACAGAGATATGAATGTGCCGGCGATCTGGGCGGCATTCATTTATTTCTTCACCAAAGTGCCTGGAGAATTAGTAATTAGTGTAAGCACCGCAACACTTAATTCCAATGCTTCTGGCGAGTTCCTACTGGAATGTGCGACTCCAAGGCTCTGGCCAACCCGCAAGCGGGTGTGTGTGTGTGTGTGTGTGTGTGTGTGTCTGCGCGCGCGCTCACTGTAGTAGGTCTTTGAGCCTGAGTGTTCTGGGCTCCTTTATAGCTGGAGAGCCTGTCTGTGATTCCTGCGTGTGTGTTCGATTAGCTGCAATGGACAGACAATTTCTGGAGAGAGCATTTACAATTTTCTTTCAACATGACAGGATTAGTTGCCGTTGACGGAGCTCCTCCAATGAAATCTTCTCTGCTCTCTGATTTGGCGGTTCTTCTGAGCAAATATGACAGCTTTTTCTCCAGGCGTTTTTCTGCTTTTTTCCGTGTCCATCTCCAGAGCCCAGCTCTCCATCTGCAATTTCTACATCAGAACCTTTGCAATCACCACCACCACTCCCAAGTCCCATTCCAGCAAGTATCTGATTGCTACAAAGGTGACATGGCATTTTGGGAGGAATGCAGTGTTGCTTGTTGATTGCAGAAGATACTTAAGCCCAGTTTTTCCAGGTGGGGAAATGTTAGAATAAATTCACTGTACTTTGTAGTAAATATATGATCATGCAGACTTATTCAGATTGTTTAATTCTTTGGGACTTTGGCAAGTTTATTAGGAGGATTTTTTTCCTTTTTTTTAAGTTTAGTAGTAGACTAAAAAATGTGTTTCATGCTCTGGTGATTTCATGGTTTTGTAAAAGCGTATTGTATATGAAGATAACACTAATACACGATGTGTTATGTAGTTTGCATTTTCTCTCATTCAACTTAAAGGGAGCTGAAACCTTAAACTGAATAACACAGAAAAGGATATATCACCTTTTAGATCACACACATACACACATAAAAATAAAACAGGCAAGGAATAAGTTAAAGATTCATTGATTTAATATATCCAAGTGAATTCAATTTAATTATTGACTCCCAGGCTTTTGCTGGGTGTTAAAAGGCACACAGAACAGTGATAGCCACTGTTCCTGTTCTCTGGAAGCTTCTAATTTTATCAGTAAGGGAAGACATTCATATGAAACACGGACACAGAAGTTGACAATCAAGGCGATAAAGTTATACAGCAATAGATTTGCTGATTCATGAGAATTTTACAATGAAATGCTCTGTCCTTTCTATTAACTCATGGCCATCACCAAGCAGGACCTGACACAAACTTGATTTTGCTTAGTTAATGCCATCCTGAAATAAAGTATTCCATGCTGTCTCTATCCTCAGCCTCCACACTCACATCCCTGTGTAACTAGAAGATCCTTGTTAAAAAAGTAAGGGCAGCTCTAATCGGTCTTCTTCCTAGTCTCTCCCAGTATTGGCTTCATGGCATCATCTAATTTTGTCATTTTTCTTCCTTAGATTTGCTTTTGAAAATAAATTCACAATTTCATTTCTTATTCCATTATTTCTATCTACTAAGTCTCCATAAACCTATGAGGTTGCCCGAATCTTTTGGAACACACACACACACACACACACACACACACACACACACCAAAGCAAAACAAGGAAAGGAACAGATTTCTGAATTTCTGATCAGTAATAGAGAAGAAAATCCAATGCCTTTTTGCTATTCCATTCTTTCCTGTCATCAATGCGATATTACAAACAGGTGGCATCTATTCCAGAAAGCAAATAGCCAATGAAGGCTAACAAAGATGTTCTTTGCTGAAGTATGATATTCAATAGAAGTGACTTTACTTAAAGTCTTTTGAGAGGTACTGCAGCCTGAGGCAGTGGTTTCAGTTAACAATCATCAATGATGTGCATTTATTTTCTCTGAGGTCATCACTAAGAACACTTCTTATAGATACTTAGACCTCTGCTACTCACTGCATGATTTTCAAGAAAATATTGAACTGCTTAGTATCTCCTTTGCTTAACCTGCAAAATGAATACAGTAATATCTGCTGGGGTTTTATAAAAATATTGTAATTAATTCACATAAAGTTCTCAGCAGAGTGCTTGGCAAAGAACAAATTAGTTAATAAGATGTCAGTCAAGTGCACTAGGGATGTGGTTCAGTGGTAGAGCACTTCCATCCTCAGCACCGCACACACAAAAAATGTCAGTTAAGATTTTAAACTATAGCTTCCTGAGTCACAGCTGAGACCTACTCCGACACACTGGCCATCAGCATCATGCAATATGCACATTAAATATAATCCATCATAACACTGACACCAGGGTCCCCCATTCTTTTCCTTTCTAGTTTCTTCCAGTACAAGAAATAATCACAATCACGTATTTCCTAGAACCTTTAATGTTCATACCTTAAGCAAATTTAGTTTCTGAGATTAAAGCGTACGCCTTCACCCTAGGAATATAGCATTTACATTTATTAGTAACTCCTGGAGTGGAACATTTTCAAAAAGTGCTTTTTGTAGAATATATCTACAGGTTTTTCTTTATTTACATGCCTATTTTCCATCTCAAAGAACTATAATAAATTCATAATTTTCACTTTTGAAGCCACACTTCATTACCGACCACCTCATGACACTAGTTTTAAGCATGCACTAAAGATGCCTATAAGGCATGACTTTGAATCTCTGACGTTTTTGTTTCTGAATAAGACTGTAAATAAGGTCGCCAGTAACATGAAGAGCTGGGAATCAATGTGTCTCATTCCTGGGAATGTAGAACCCATTTGCCATTTTGATTTTGGTGCAGTAATAATTAGATTGAGTAATTAGATGTACAAATCAGCACTCTGTCATCTCAAGTGGATTAAGAGGGTGACAAGTTCAACCCCATGATTCCCTACCAAGTATGGCAGCCGTAGCCTTTTGTTTTTTCTATTTTCAAGGAACTAAGAAAATCAAGGTGAAGGCTATATGGGGAAAATGAGCCTGGAGTAGATCTTGCCTTGTCCTTCATCTCCCACTCACACAAACTGTTTAAGAGTTGAATCAGGGAAACACAGGATTTATCAGCAGGAGATTTGGCAAAGGCAGTCTGATTTATCTGACGCATGCCAAAGAACCTTTCATTTCCTTGACCTCAGTTTGAAATTAAACTATCTTGGGTTAGAAGTGGATCTCCACTAGATGACAATCACTACTTAGAATGGATTCTGCAGTATCCCTCACTGTTTTTTTTTTTTTTAATTTTAATAACAGTCCTATAATAGACATGCCATTCTTCTTAGAGTTATTTATTTTCCCCATAAACCTTCCCAGGGAATAATCTAAAAGCTTCTATTCTTTAGCTAGAAAGATGATCTCTTTTTCCCCTAGAAATCCTAAGCTTTCCTTTTTCAGACCCTGCAATAGAAGTTTTCATTTACAAATGGCACTGATTCTGAGTGACAATGTTTAGTGACAGTCTGACAAACAATGCTTTGCTATTTTTTCTCTTTTCCCTTTTCTTGAAGTTTGGCATCACAGATGTTTTAAACTCCTCCTGTCTTAGCAGTGGCAGTGTTATCCAAAGCCTCAAAACATTTACTGCTGCTGAATCTAAAATATTTAAAATACACAGTTTTTTTTCAAACAGGGAATATTAGGAAGGGGGAAATGGCAAAGGAGGAAGGGCACTGGCCTGCAAAATGTTTAGCAGTTGCAATGGTGATAAATCAGTGTTAAGTATACAGAAGAGAAAGGCTACATGGGATGTGTGTTTGCTTGGATAAGCATTGAGTGTGGACAGGTTTCTCCAGCCAGGCAGTAAAGCTCAGGGCTGCTTCAGAGGTGAAATCCTAAGACTTCCTACAACATCTATCTCTGGCTATAATTTGACAAACAGTTTAAATTTCCTCTTTCACAGTCAGTTAGATGCTGGTAAGGTTCTAGCAAGTTCAAAGTGAAAGTCTTATCGGACTCTTCTATACACAGGAGGCCCCAAATTATTTGATTTAGTACCTCTTTGTGCAGAAAAAGTCATCTAGGAATACTTAAAATCTCTGTCTGTAGGGAAACCTGTTTTGCTTAAAGTTGAGAGTGAATTAGTCATTGCTGAGAATTCATGTAATTTCTTAAAAAAATATAGCACACTAGTTTCTTAAGTGAGCTTTAAAATGACCATTCAAGGGAAAGCTGGAAATGCTAGCCCATGCCAAAGAAATGTGTCCTGGGAGCCATCACAGCATATGACAGCTTCCTTACTAAATGCGATCTGCTCTTTACTTCCTGAAAGTGACTCTGATCATTGTGGTGCAGAAAGTAGCATCTTGCCTGGCAAGATTCAGCTGAATGTGACTGCTGATGTCACTTCATATAGATTGTTTCACTCTAAACACATTCTTTTTCTTCTAATAGTGCTGAAGGAAGTAGCCTCTAAAGAATTCCCTAATTTACTGTGCCTAATAAGACACATCCTGGACATTTTGGCCCTTCTTCCTCATTTGATCAGCAAGGTGACCGGGTGTTGGACTTAAGGCCATCATTTACAAAATCTCAAGGGCAGTAATCTGTAAATCTCCACAGAAGGGAATAAGTAAAGGCCCTAATCACAGTAAATATATGTGTTCCACTACCATAAGGCTGTTGATGACAAATATTTTCTTAAACACTGAGTTACTTTTAAAAGCATGCATTGATAACCATTAAGTGCGTTCAGTAGCAACTCAAAACCTATCTTCAGGACTCTATGGCTGATGTAATGCACTCTTTTTTCACTGATGCCAGGATATGAGGTAGACAGTTTCTCTAACTCTATGGTAGCCCCATGGAAGTGCTTCCTCCTTGAGTAATTTTTTTTACAATAAATTTTTATTGAGTTTTTCACATGGCTTTTGTTGCTCTGACACTTAGTTGAATACGTGGGTGCTGGGGTTTGAACCCGTGTACTTGCACATGCTGGGCAAGCGTCGTAACTGCCAAGCCACTGCTCCAGCCCCTTGAGTAATTCTGTGTAAACAAGCTGTCATTGCTTCACTTTCCTCCTGTGTTGTGAATTGCAGAGAGTGAGTCTGAGACTATCAGATCAAGTCTCTGAGACTGAGTGCTTTCCAGAAGTCTACCACAGACTGGATCTGAAGCATTGAGATTTATCCCACGGATATTTATATGTCATTCAATATTCTCTTACATACTAGGTCTGCAAAAGCAATAAGGCAGATTTCCTGCCACTCAGAAGCTAAAGATCCAATTGGAGAGAAAAAAAATTAACAAAGATGTTACTTTTATGTACCTTTTGTAAAATCTTTGATATAACCCATGGAGGATTCAGGAAAGGGCCTCGATACTTTGCATCACGGGGCTGGTGCCAGAGGTGGATTCCAGCTGACTTATATTTGGAAGTTATGACAAGTAAGATCTTGAGGGTAAAATCTCTGGATGATGAGGTGACACAAAAAATACTTAAAACATCCTTCAGGAAGATACTTCCAATACTGAATAAATTGTCAATAATCATATTTCAAAATCCTAAGTCCATGTTTTACAACATTCAAGATGGACAAATGGAGCTCAAGAATATTGAGTGTCTTGTCTACTTTCTCAAGCCAGTTAATGGTGAAGTCTAGAATAGTATAGGAACACCTACAAGCCCTTCGTACAGGAAACTATGCTTTAAAATGTATTTCCAACCTTCCAACCTCCCTGTAGCTCATCCATTTCTTTTATTATTATTTCAAAAATTTTGTGTTTTGGAAGTAATAAGCCAAACTTAATTAGCAATGAGTGTCTCTGGCACATGACATTGTACTTTCTTGAGAAACCTCTTGGCTATGGCCCTTATAGCTTGTTCCAATTATATAATGGCAAGGGGTTGGGGTTAATGTAACTAAGAACTAGAATGTGGTGTCTGATCACAGAATGAACTCAAGAGATGGAAATGCTTTGGGCCATAGTGTATACCTTCAGTTTGCTAGCTTACCCCTAGGAAAGAATCTCAGGTTTCTGTACAGCTTATCTCCTAATTTGTACACAGCAATGAGTGAAAGAATTAGGAAGGGAGAGGGATGCAAATTTCAAGGTGAATGTGGAAAATAAGCCACTCAGATCCTAAGGGAAGTGCTGGGAAGAATGCATCTATGTCATCATCTCAAAAGCAGGGTCAACAGGAAAATGAGGAGCAGTGGAGAAGGTGATGGAAAGGTTGAAATAGTGGAACTGCTTTTAGGATCAAAAAATTGGTAAGAAAAAAATGGGTAAGATATGATTCAAAACTCTGCACATGGCGAAGTCATGTTTAGGCTCAAATTTCACCACTTACTACAGAGGTGACATTAGAAAAAAATACTTAACCCTGTCATGCCTCAGTTCCAGAACAAGTAAATAAGGTATAAATTCTGTTCCAGAATTGTCATGATGATTAAGTGAAACTCTGTTTGTCAAGGAATTTGTAAATGAATTTTTGTTGACACAATTATTATTATGGATGTGCATTATTATTTATGGTGAGCATGATTAAATTGCCATGTAAGTGATTGATTTCTTTTACCTTTGTCAAACTCCATCTCCTTCAAAGAAGGTGTTTTCTCATAATTAAAAAACAATACCTATTAGGGGAATATTAAGCAATATGTGGCTGGAGACAAGAGATGAGTTAGGCAGGAAATTAACCCTGTTCCCTCAAATCACATCAGTAATCTGGTGTATCATCACCACAAAGACTGGCATCTCTTTTTCCTTACTTGTGTGGACTAAGAAATTCTTGGTATAAGATATGAAATACAGATATACCTTGACCTTATATGACTCTCAATGAAGAAGGATGAGATTTCTACTCTAAAGCAAGATGCCTGTCTTACCTCCTGTCAAACACAAAACACCAACAGTTGCCTTGCTTCTAAAACCCTGTGCACTGTTATTTGCAAAAAATATGCACTAGTTCTGAAACTCTAGACCATAAGATTTTCTGACAACAAAATAATACATGTAAGCTCCTTATAAGTCTATTTGTTTATAGAAGGAAATCAAATTTTCTTCCTCTTCACCTAATCAGAAGTATTCTCACATTCTAAGTCTTTTGTTCTTAAAAATTTTCTCAGACCCAGTTGTTACTCTATTCTTTACTACCCTAGGATTGATTGTAAATACATCAGTTAATACTTATATTCTAGTGCTTCTGTGTTACTTTAGACCTGGGTTCCTCCTTCTTAAATTATTTCTGGGTTGAACCATGATCTTTTGAACCTAGTAGCATTTTTAAAATTGGGGTGCAATTATTACAGCTAGTCTGTAAGCATAATGGACTCTTCCCCCAATGGCCAAATCAGTTTTAAGTATGTTCAATTTCAACCCTATTCAATATTTACATCTTGAACAAAGATATGGGGCATTTCATTTCTCAATATTTCCTTATATAACTATGATAATAATTCCCACGGAAGACTTTTAAAACTCATTAAAATATGAGTAGTGCTCATCACTGAGTTTATTACTTTAGGCCAGTCACTAATATACATATTAACATAAAATAAATTATTCATATACCATTTCTAAAAATCTCATCACATTACAAAAATTTTTCTTGCTATGACTTCTTAATGAAGATGACAGTTTTAGAATGTAGGCACAGATACATTTTCTTATTTTATTTTTTCTTCTGTATAGAACTTCTGGTTGGCATTTTTGTTTGCAATTGAGAGTTAAGCCTAGTGAATGTAACCTAAGAGCTAAAAGGAAAGCATTGAATTAAAAGACTGATGAAAACAGTAAAGTAGGAATAAATTCTGAACATGTCTGCATCGGATGGAATGAGATTAGAATAGAAAGGGAAATGGGAAAGAATTATGGAAAAAGCATATCTGGGGGGAAATTAGAGTCTTAATGGAGCCCATATCTGTGATCTAAAAGGGTCGCCTAAGAACCAGTTCCCTTTGACCACCTCCACGGGCACCCATGGGAGTATGGAAAAGTAGAATAAGAGTCATAGAGAGGAAACAGGAGACATTGCTGTTTTGTGTTCTTTTATTAAATTGCTAGTAACTACAGCACAGCTTTCCTACTAAACTCTAAGTTCTCAGTTCCTCAAAATGCAGCCTACATACTCTTTCCATTTAGCTCTTAAGGAAGGGAAATATTGAAAACAAAAACAGTCCTGAAAATCTTCTAGTTCTTTCTTTCCTTTCACTCACTTTCTCCTTTGTGTAGTGACAATGCAGCCTCTTTAGAAACCTGATGGCACAGACCAAAGAATGTACTCAAAATAGTCCAGGGGTGTTGAGACAAAGTGGCAGAGACGATTGGAATGCACAGCAGTCTAGTAGCTGAGGATAACGGCCAGACTCTAATACTCAAGACCAGCATGCCACCATCGCTTTCAAAATGGATCCGTGGTGAACCGTAAAAGTTAATCTAAATGTTTTATTAAAGATATAAATAGCATCTTCCATGCGTGTTTTACAAAGCACAGCAGTGTTAGAAAGACAGCATATTTTAAGTGCTTTTATGTGAGTGCATATACACATGCAAAGTATTTGTTTAGCTTTCAGTTACCCCAAAGAATAAATGTGGCTCTCTAGCATAGATAATGCTTCATAATACAGATCCAAACAGCATGAATTCAAAGATGAATGATTATTTGGGAGCATATCCCAAATCTCCATTCACCTGCTCCTCAATATGTCTCCATCTTCACAAATATTTATCTTTTTTCTTCAATAGTGATCATCTTGACTCATATAAAAATAACTCCCCAAACATGTATCTATATTTACGTGCATACTGCTGGGAAGGGAGAAGAACTTCAAACGATGAACTTCAGCTTCTCACAGAAAGAACGTACTTTGCATACAGCTGCCCTGCTACAATAGTGACGACATACCTACCCACATCTGGGAACATGAACTTATTGCAACTAGGCCTCCCAAAGCATTGGAATACTCCTTATATCACATTTATAGGAATGCTTGTGTGATCAACATCAAAGAATGAACTTATTCTACATTGTCAAATTACTCTTGTGTTGTGAAGTTATGACTTTAAACTTTATGAATGAAAAATTAACTACTTGATACATTTGTGGTAATTGTATTAAAAATAACCTGTTTTCCTGAATGGAATGCAGTAAGAGTCTCAAATGCCCTGGATTGCAGTTTTAAGTCTTCAATATTATGTGGCCTTGGATAAGTTATTTAACTCACTCATGCCTCACTTTCGTTATCTGTCAAAAGACATTGTGAGTAGGAGAGGTGACTCAGTGGTAAGGCATTTGCCTAGCATGCCATGTCCAAGGACCCAGGTTTTATCCTCAGAATTGCATACACAACTAAGTGGAGGGAAAAGAAAATCCAGATGAAAAAACAAACAAAAATTACTCTTTCCAATTAAAAAGAGATATTGAGTCCATCCTAATACCCTAAGTGAATCCAGATGATCAGAAATACATCAGTACACACAGAGAGAATCTATTCATCTTGCTCCTTTGACCATTTTTATCATAGCTTTAAAAAAATCTGTAATATGTCTATTTTTTCAAGTTTGGAAGGAAGAATTATGCTTCCCCAGGGCTGGAGCAGTGGCTCAGCGGTTTTGGCATTTGCCTGGCAAGCACGAGGACCCGGGTTCAAACCACAGCACCACGTACACAGCTAAGTGTTGGAGCAACTTAAGGCCATGTGAAAAACTAAATAAAGTTGTTTCTCTCTTTCTCTGTCTCTCTCTTAAAAAAAAAAAGAATTATGCTTCCCCTATTCTAATTGCTGGGAACAGAATATATTTCCAGTTTATCTCAATATAGCAAACAAGGCCTCTAGATAGCAAATAAAATAAAGCTTTCTACCCAGCTAACCTTAAAGTGGGGGAGATTATCTGACGTTACTAAAGCAGATGATATGTAGTCACAAGCAACCTTCAATATGGGCATCAAGCAGATACCTGAGTATTAGTGTAATATAATGTGAGGATAGCTATTAATAGATTTAGAAATGGAATGGGCTGATATCCAAGGAAATCAGGCAGGCTCTGGAATCTAGAAAACCAGAAAATATAAAAATTGGTTTTTATTTTAAACCCTACAGAAGGAATGTAGTCCTACTGATACCTTGATTTTAGTCGGGTGAGATTTCTGTAGGATTTTAAACTACTGAATTACCAGACAATCCATTTTCATTGTTTTGAGCCACTAGTTTGGTGGCCATTTGTTGCAGCAGCCACAAGAAACGAATATTCCAAGTTTCCACACATCATAGAAATGATTTAGGTACCACAGCTTAACAATAATTTGATTTATCCAAATTTCCAGGTGTATTAGTGGTATTCTAATTGTGCCAAGTATCTAATTGTGGACAAGTATCTTGTCCACAAATCTCAGTTAAATGTGGTAACTACAATAAACTATCCTAGCAGAGCAGGAAGGGTACAGAAGTTTTAAGAAAGGAGCTTCTTTATACTAAACGTTCAGCACTTGGGACAGTTACACAGGAGTCTTCCAGTTTTCAGTCAGTACCTTGGAGAGAGGCAGAAATATACTCCACCACAGACTCTCAGGATAGGTCTGGGGAGTCAATTACTTTATGGTGTCAGCCTCTGCTAAGATCTCTGCGATGTGATTAAGCTGATTGTGAGCCAGAGAGGAAACACAAAGTCCCTACATTTTTAAGTAACTCTTGCCTTACCATCAAGTCCCCTCATTGGAGCTTTGCTTAAGCCAGCTAGCCACCCTGTGGGATTATCTTTGACTCAGTGCTGCACAGCACATGCAGCTCCCGGGAACCTTCCAATCTTATGCCACATGTCTGTTTTCCTTTATAGATCACTCTCTTCTGACTGATAAAGATAGTCAGGGAAGACATGACACTCAGGATCTAAAATTGCCACAAAGAGTGAAGAATGATAATAGGTGAGCAATATCAAGTTCTAGAGGATGTATTTTTCAGATGTAGGAAAGAGCTGCTGTAGAGCTCTGAGACTAGCATCATGCAGACTCTGAGACAGTGCTGCTCAACTCTCAATCAAGTTCGAGCATAGATAATTGCTCTGGACGGTGCCAGTGTTTTTCTTGCCCATTTCTTGCATAATAATTTCTGTTCTTTCAAATACTGATTTTAATTTTGAAAGTCAAGGTACATGTTGGAATCAGTTCTGATATCTTAGAAACCCAACTCTAAACATCCAGCTAAGGACGTAAGTTATTTCTTACTTCTATAGTTCCCCCCCCCAGGTGCATTCTTTTCACCACCATCTGTATACCCTAACTAAAGATCTCATACTTTTCTTTGAACCTTGGGGACAATGCTTAGGAACCTGATTCAATGAAATCTCATCATGTTTCATTCATTCAATAAATATTTATTGAACAACTACAATGTTGTTGATCTTGGGAAAAAACACCCAGGGTAAAATAATGGACAAAGATGGAACTTACAATGGAAAGCAGGATACAATATTAGGCAAATAATCACATCAATTCAACAGAAAATTATACTATAGCAAATGTGATGAAATACATATTAGTTTGCTCTGAAAGCATTTTGGAGATTTGAGTCTGTGGTGTGGGAGATGTTAAGAAAGATTTGTTTGAAGGAATGAAGCTTGATTTAAATCTCAAAAATGAGCAGGAATTAATCCAGTAAAGAATGGAAATAAATTTTGCTTCAAAAAGGGAATGGTGGGTGAAATTCTCTGATTTTTCCTGAAAGAAGGTGAGTTAGGCAGGCATGGATGTTATAATATCATTCAGTATAACCATGTCTAGGAATACTGTCTTTTAGATGAAAATAGTGGGAATCCACTGGAGGATTTAAGTGGATGTGGGGAAAGATGACTATAATTAAGTGCATTTCAAAAATGTGTTCTGGCTGTAGTGGGGAAGAAAGAACTGGAGGGAGTGAAGAGCAAATGTGGATAGAAAAATGTGGCCATTGTCCAAGTCTAATTAACAGGTAATGCCAACTCTGACCAGGAGCATTAAGGTGGGAATAAAGTAGCAAAATCCAAAGTAGTTGATGAGGTGGATTTCAAGGAATTTGGTGCAACATGGATATGATTAGCAGAAGAGAGAGATTTTGATGATGACATCATGCAGAGGTAAGCCATTCTCTGAAACTGGAAACACAGGAAGAGAATAAAACTCTCAAAGGAGGTCTCATGTTGGATGTATTGAATTTGAAGGACCTATGAGACAAACAACGAGGGGTGACAAGAAGACAGTTGAAAATATAGATCCGGAACTTGAAATAAAGGTCTAGGCTAGATATATAACCTTGTGAGTCATTTGCTTCTAGGTGGTAATTGAAGGTTTGGGCAAGGCTGAGACTGCCTAGGGAGCCATCACATAAGAGGAGGAGCAAAGGGCAGGAAGCTGGGGAGACTAAAGGGAGATCAGCAGAGAAAGCAGGGCAGGGGTGGCAGGTGCCTAGTTCGAGCTGGATCTAGATCAGGACAAACATCAGCAAATCTGCAGTCTGCACCCACCGTGGTCCAGAGGGAAGGTTTTAAAGGACAGCAATGCATTATGAGAGAATTTACTTTATGCGTTAAACTTTCATTGAATTAGATAAGAAAGAGCAGTCCCCTTCTCCAAAATCAGCTACTGCTCTTTTCCCCATAAATTATTCCAAATTCGAGTGCTCATGAACCAGAGGCACATTCCATGAACACACCCTAAATCTGCAGTGCAAACAGACATGTGGCAGATGCTTACCTTCTTGTGGGAATGTACGTATTAGATTACAGTAAAGCAACATTCTGTTTCATCAGAAGACTGCCTTCCAACAAATGCAACACCCATAGCATATTTATAAGCCCAGAAGAGCAAACAAGCAAGCAGACATCTCCTGAGCTTTAAAAACAGATGTGAAAATCATACAATGTATGTTTTGTGGTGCAATTTTTAGCTACTTGACACAGACCCATTTTTTTCTTCTTTTATGTAAAAGTCTTTTTGACCATACTGGTTCCCAACCAATAGACAATTAACCATGTTGGGTGATGAGGACTAAGGATCTTTTGAAGCAGGCTTACAGACACCGAGGGTAAAGAATGACTAGAATCTCGGTAAGAGTGGATAAAAGGAAAACAACAACAGTCATAAAAGTTACCCCAGCAACTCAGGATGTAGAGATCTCTGGGACCATAAACCGAAAGCATGAATTTTCTCAGCCTGATAGCTCTAAAACCCTTTGTTATATTTCAGTATGGTGAAATTATTTGAGTCATTCTAATAACACTGAGTTTGAATTATGTTGAGTATGTTTTGAATAAACATTTAATATTAATTTCTTTAATGTGAAAAAGCCCAGTACTTGAGGGGATCATCTTCAGTCTTCTTGAAATGAGCTTTCTCCAAACCTCTCATTTCTGTGTGAGTTAGAGAAATGTACAGGTGTGGATCAACTATTGCCTTAGCTGAGAAGTCTTTTCTGCCTCCAGACATAAGCTGAGAACATATGTAAACTGGAATAGTAGTTTTCTGGGATGCTGTACCAATGTACCACAATCTGGGTGACCTCAACAGTAGACATATGTTATCTCACAGTGCTGGAAGCCAACTCCAAAATCAAGGACTGTAACATAAGTGTCTGGCCCAGCCTTCTCTCTTGGCTTGTAGATGGTTGTCTTCATGTTTACATGGTGTTTCCCCTGTATGAGACTCTATCTCCAAATTTACCCTTTTTACAAGAGTTCTGGTCATATCAATTTAGGCCTCCCCTTATTGACATCATTTTAACTTGGTAAAAGTACCAGGCATTATGACTTCAATATATGAATTTTGGGTGGAAGGGGAACAAAATTTAATCCATAATAGTGGTTCCTGTGCCAAAAGAATAAGAAAGTAAATTCATAAATATTCTATTTTCTTCCACTTACTGCTAATTCTGGTTGAAGGCATCCTCTCTAAAGGTTACCATTGCTGGTGGGTCACCTTAAATTCACTTGCCTTGTCTCCTCCATGATCAGGAGCAGTGTTTAATAATTAAAGATGAGCAACTGTATTTCCATAACACTTAGCATAGTCAGCCTGATGCTCTATTCTTTCTAACATACCCTCACCTCCTCTAATTTTCTGTCATGTTCTTGGAAGCATGAACCATATATTGATCATCTTAGTATACTTGTTGTACAGCACTGTGTTTAAAACATGATACATCATTAATCAGCACTTCTGAGAGGAATTAAAATGTTAGTTGGGATTATCAATTTTCTCAGTGACTATGGAATTTTGTGTAGTTAATTGACTCACGTAGGAGATTGCCTTAGCCTCCTTCACCAAGTTCTAATTAAGTAAACTAATGAAAAAATTGACAAATGGTGACTCAATTAGACCTGCTCCATCTGTCTTTTTCTTGGACCTTCATTGGCCTTGAATTCCTAGAGTGCAAGCTTTGAGCTGGGATCCATTAGGACTCTATCTCATTTCCTGAAAAATATGAGGCCCAAAATTTGGTTGGCTTCATTCAAGAGTCAGTCCAGTAGGGTCTTATAAACAGCTAATGAGGTTGGCACGATTAAAATTTATTCCTGATTAAATTTTCCCACAGACTATGCACTACTAATTGAGAGAAAAATTACATACATGTAAATGTAATATAATTTCTACATTATTCAGTATTTAGCTTTCAGATTCTAACGTCATTATCAGGTGATCCAAGTCTCAGATCTGCTATCACCTATTCAAAGACACCTCCCCAATAATGGAAACTAACGATCACTATTTATCCCTTTGATTTTCTATCAAATTATTCTTTAGGAAACATGAATTCTTTCACAATTATTTTTTTAGGACTGAGCACTATTGAAAATAATCCTTTATATTTGTTTTTAATATTCACTGCCACATATGTTCCACCCACAACCCTACTGGAATATAAACCCCAAGGGTCCACGAATTTAGTCACTTTTGCCTGCTAATACCTTGCTCACCAAGGCCTGGCTGCAGTGGGAATCACTTAATATTTAGTAACTAGGATTGCATGACACCCTGTCTGCAAAACCAGCTCTCTGACCTCACCCCTTACAAATCTCCCCTTTACTCGTGTTTCTTAACTCTCACTGGTCTCCTTGCTGCTATTCAGACTCACCAATCATGTCTGGCCTGAAAGTCTTAGCGGTTGATTTTCTGCCTTCTGTATGCTTCACTCCTTTACTTTCTTCAGGTGCCTTCTCTAATATCCTATCACCTTTTCTCTATAAAATTCCCCTCCATGCCTGAGACTCTATAATGCCTTGTTTGCTCTGTTTTCTTCGTGATATATGCCATCTGAAATAGCTTGTATATTCATTTGTCATACTGGATGCTTTGATCTGCCACTCAGAAAACCCTGCAAGACCTAGACACTCATTTCCTGGACTGTTGGGGGTGTTGCTTGCCCTCAGACCACAATTTATGAACCCACTCCACTGGAAACTGGCCTGGCAAAGGGAAACTGCAGCCCACATCAATACTGGTCAGTGGTTAGGCCATTCCTGCTCCAGAACAGCCCCTGGGTTTTGCTGAAGCCCTGTTACAACTAATTCTCAATTTAGCCTTTCCTTCTGCCCAACTTGTTCCATTCCCTCCCTCCTTCACATATGTTGATTCCGAGTAAAGCTTCCCATGTGAAAATTTCTGTTTGAAGTGTATTTCCTAGGAATACAAGCTAAGCCACCAGTAAAGCATTACCAGAAGTGTGAAGTTCATGGGAACAAGGACTTTGCCTAATAAATCCACTCTTACTGTTGCATAACAAAGGTCTGGAACAGAACCTGAAAGGTATTCTTTAGTTTGCTGGATACCTAAATGAATAACATGGCAGTCATTTCTCCTCCTAGAAGTTAATGTGTGCATGTGGTTGAATTCCATATATTTTTACTTGAAGACAGTGCAGAGCAGCTTTCAGGAGATTGTTCAATTCCTTTCAAGTAAAAATGCTACCACACCATGAATAACCACTGTGGAAGATGTATCTTGCCTATCACAAATTCTAGTTCTTATTGTTTTCCCATAGACATTTACAGGAACTCCAGGGTGACCACACAGCTCATTTGGCCTTCCTGGAAACGACATGAAGAAGCCATATAAACAATTCTTTATCTTCTAAATGAAGAAGCTGAGCGCATGACAGAACTAGCCCCCGGACATGTGCCAGGTTCATTTTATTCTTTTATCAAGAACAAGTGCAGCCACTAATAACTAAGTATTGATTTTTTTGTAAGGATAATTTTTACACACACACACACACACATACACACACACACACACATACACCCTTCTGGCTTGCCAAAGTATTATTTAAAGTTTGATTTTTTTCTTTAAAGGATGAGGTATCACTCTTTAATTAAGACCTAGAAGTTCCTCTGCAGTGTCAAAACAAGCAGAAAATTGAATAAAAGAAACTACTGCTTTTAAGATTCATTTGTGAAGCTCTTAATAAACATGGCAGAAAATGGTAATCATTATGCCATTGATTTTAAGAAGTCTTCCAAGTGTCACTGACTAGTCCCATTACTATAGAGATGTCAATATGGCTTGTCAAGAGTACTTTCTTATATAAAGTCTAAATTTTAATAGGAGATGGGCACAAAACATTTAATATACTAGGATATGGAGGGAGGGTAGGTAGGGATCTAGGGGAGGTAGACAATGTAGTTTACACTTTACCTACCTGAAAAGCCAAATAATACAATTCTGGAAAAGGCACAATCATGTGTGTGTGTGTGTGTGTGTGTGTGTGTGTATTTCTGTGTATGTATATATATATATATATTTGTTTATTATAGGGAGGAAATATAGAAGAGTAAAGAGATTGGGGTGTGGGCAATGTGGGGGTAATTCTGGATTAGGATGGGGCATATCATTATTGTCACTACATGTGCATTTATGACTGTACAACAACACAACTCCTCAATAAAAAAATAATAGAATAATAAAGGAAAATAGAGGAGGTGCATTGAAATGTGCTCCAAGCACAAAATGTAGACCAGATTTTGAAGACTGAGTACACAAAAAAGAAGGTTAAAAAACCTCACTAATGTTTTTCTATGATTTACATATTGACATGAAACCATATTGGGTACATTGGGTTAAATAAAATGTTACTAAAAATAAAAATACATACATCAGTATATAATTCATATTTAAATAGAGTCTTTATGTATCCATGTATAAATACAAAAATATAAAAAGTAAATTTAACTAAGACATGTATAATAATTCTAGCTATTTTGCTTTAACAATGGCACATTAAATTTGATATATTTTTCACTTGAACCTCATGTCCAGTAAGACTGAGATCAAGTAAGGTTATTAAAACATTAAGTATTTCAGAGCAACTTCTTTTATGGAAATGAAGACCCGGCACAGTGGATGCATGAAGTTGTATTTTGAGATTCTCTTCTGTGCTTCACATACCAACTCGTGACCCCAGGCTCTCTCTTTTTGGATCCATGGAGCCCATGCTTCATATACATAGACTGTTCCTGACAACTGGCAGAGATGTCAAGCAGGCCCATGCTGTTGAAATGTTTCACTGCTCCAGTCAGTGGCATTGATTCAAGGATTCTAGAATGGCCTGACAGGACCATTCATGGAACTGTGATACAATCCAATATTCTTTTACCCAATTTTCTTCCCTTCTCATCTTCCAAAAATGTGACATCTGCATTTGTGTTTAAAGGAAGGCATTTCTGTCTTCTCCTTCTTTTTCCCCCAGTAAATATTTTATACACATCTAAATCCATACGAGTATTTGCTTCTTGGCAGACTCAAACTAATGCAATTGATAAAAATTATGTCTACTCAAAGGCAGCTTTCAGCATAACTTTCACAGAAATGTCCCCTTGTTTAGCATGTCAGAGGAACTGGGTTCTGTCCCCAGCGTGACAAAAGCCAAAAGCAAACAACAAAGTAATTATTTCACATTAAATATCCACGAGTCATCTAGAAATCAATTTAGGGTGATCTCAGCCATCTCACAAGCTGCATTCATTCTCAGGAAGTATAGAGAATACTTTTCTTAATGTGGCAATGTTTCATGGTTAGCTTTGACACACAGGAAAAATCAGTATGGTTGAGATTTCTAGAAATTATTCTACAATATACATCAAAAGTGGAGAAAAGTATAATCTTTCTTAACAAGAAAAATGATATTGAGTTATAGACAAATTAAATAAGGTTTGGGAGAATAATGACAGTATGTCCACTATTACAGCCTATGAAAACAATCACTACTAACCAACCACAACCTTGCTGGGCATGCTGGAGGGAGGGAGACATCTTCTGAAAGCCTGAATCTGCAGAGACAGATACGTGTATAGCACCTATGATATGCAGTTAGTTATATAAACTTTATAATGAAATCATAAAATGCTTTTTTCTTCTGGAAAGCATTTGTTTGCATTCTGGTACCCATTACATCTTGGTACATACTGAATAAGTACGCTGAAATTGACCTAGGCTGTACAGGATCCTCCACTAACTAGCCATGGGGCTTTGGGTAAATCATCCCAGGCTCTGAGTTAAAGCCTCCTCATGGGCTGCAATGTTGTTGACCTTAGCCTCCCCAGCTCAAAAGATTATGCATCTTCAAATGAATCAAAGTGTTTAGAAGGACTTTGTAAATCAGGAAGAATGTACAGAAATAAAGCATATTATTTCTCTCTAAAATACACCTGCATCAAAAAATTGTCAGAATTTTAACCATAGTATTGCTTCACTTGTTAGAGCTCAATGTATTCTTTGTACTATGAAAGATAGAGCATGCTGCCTGTGATCTTTCCTGTATATTGCAGGCCTTCGTGGCTTTCAACTCTTAATGCGGTGGGATTGTGTTGACTAATGTCAGGTAAATTATCCTACTTCCACTTACAGGCAAGAATATAGATTTTTAAATATAATCCATGCAGTTTATTAATAAACATCACACAAAGCATCTAATTGAATCCCTTTAAATTCCCAACAGGGTCCTATAGTGACATTTATAGTTCTGATCAATTTTTTTTATTGCCCAAACTGAACTATCAGACAAAAAATCATCCAGCCCCCAAGAATCTATTATCTATCCTAATTCCAGGTCTTAGCTTTCTTTTTTTTTTTATATCCATGACTAATTTAAAAATACAAGATAATTTTACACCACTTATGTACATTGACAGGACCTCTGAATAGAAACCCGAAGGCTTCTAGTCCCTTCTTCCTTTATATCACTTCCAAATTGCTGTTCTTTAGAGCCTAGTTTGGCAATGTGCCTTTGAAAGTCGTCATGGACTCCTTGTTGGACGATGCTTATCCTCTTTAGACTGACACTCAAAGCCACCTGCCATCTGATCCAGACCTGCCTTGGCGTCAGTCATGTTTCTCATTATGCATCTCTGTTCATCTTTTGCTCTGAGTAAAATGGTTTATTTGCTAATCTCAGAATTAGGTTGCATTTTTAAGGTTCTTTTCATTCCTTTTTCCCAGATGCACTCCTTTCATATCACTTAGTTCTTGAAAGGAACGTTCTCAATTGATATGTGTCCAAAGCCCTTAGATGCCAAAAAAATCAAGTGGATCCAATTCCATCAGTTCGTGAAAACTCCGTATTCTCAATCCACAGTTCAAAATTCTGAACATCTATAAGTTCACTGTGCTCAGCAACCTACAGTGTGAGTTAGCCATCAATACCAGGGCAACCCCCAGATCCCACAGATTCTAAGGAAGCATTCTGAACTCCAACAGAAATGGTACCCCTTTCATTAATCCTTCAAGATTGAGTCAGTCAAGAGCTAGCTCTACCTTTTCTGAATCTCTGTAACTAATTTATTGTCTGTGTACAATGTCACCTGAATACTGACCATATTGTACTTCCTCATCCTTTAAATGTTCTTATTGAGTTTTAAATTATGAAACTACTACCCACTTGCTATTTTACATTCAAACGTCACAGAGAAGGATAAGCAAAAATGGAAAGTCCACTAGCTCTGCCCGGTTTTTAAAAGCATGATTGCTTTTACAATAAAGTTTAAGTCAAAAATGTATCTATGTTACAAGAAGGTAGAAGTCCAATTGAGGATTTTGAGATTGCTGGTAATGTTCTGCTTATTTTTTTCGTTTTTACTTGTTCTTTTTAGATATACACAGCAATAGAGTATAGATGCAGTAGAAGTTGTTCTAATTCAGTCTCCAGTATCTCACCTTCATCTCCCTTCCTCCCACCTCCTGTTTTTTTCAGATATACATGACAATAGAATACACAATGACATAACTATAAAAGCATGGAGTACAACTTGTTCTAATTCAGTCCCCAGTAATTCCCCTTCTCCTCTCCTCCTCCCACCCCATTCTATTCCCTCCATCAAACTGAACTTTCTGTTATTTACTGTTTTTTTAAATTAATGTCTTGTTGATGTACATGCTGATGAAATTCACTATAGTATGTTCATATGAAATGAATCAGACTTACCTAATTCCCTTTTATGTCTTCCATCTGAAGTAACAACTGCTAAGAATTTATTTTTCTATGCATCTACTAATATGTACATAGAGCTGGAATACCAAGAAAAGGTTCTAGGTTGTTCTTCAAAGTGCTCACATTCGGACTTTCTTGTGCTCTCTTGTTCTCCTTAACCAATGTGCATGCATAGGCACACACACCTAGTGGGATCATATTATGCATAATAACCTTAAAATTAAACATATCAAATCTAATATTAGCTCAAATAATAATTAAATATTTGACATGTTTTTTGTTTCAAATTATTAGTAACATATACTATTTTGCCACTGAGTACCTTCTCAAGACAGAATCCTTTGACTATATAATATTCCATACTAACATGGTTAGTAAAAGAAAACCCTGTGTGTGTATTTATACATACATACAATATGTGTGCATATGTGTGCATATGTGCGTATTATTTCAAAATTTTGCTTTGACCAGCAATTCAATGATGAATATAAGGCATATATAATATTTATATAGGAATGACCAAAATAAGTTGTTTCAAATGCACATGCACTTAAACTTTATACATAGTTTTACAAGTTCCCTTAAAAAATTCACCAACTAGGTATAAAAGGATTTATTTTTCTCATGCTCACCAATCATTGTGTTTCCACATTTTACTCATTTGGTGGATAAAAATACTAACATGTTATTATAATATGTGTCTCTATATATGTATATAGATATGTATGTCTCTATATATACACACAATATATTTATTTATTTATCTTCTCAGTTACTTGAAGACATTTTTCTGTACATTTTTCTTTCTCCCATTTCAATATCTCTTTTGTTCTCTTTCTGCACTTTCTTCTACATAATTTGCTAAGGTTTAGTTTTGCTAAATGTTTTTCTCTAATTAGAAGTTAAGGCCAAGCCTTTCTTTTCAGCTTCGTTTTCTTGGAAGTTTTCAATAAAGGGCTGCAGGGAGCAGGAATTCAGTAAGTTCTTAGAACTTGGCTTTGCTATAACAGATCATCTACCTATCAATCTTGAAGATTATGTTTAACAGGGATAAGGGATAATTAAGCCAGATATATTTGCATTATGGGGTTGAGAAGATTTGCTCTGACTTTTTGGCCCTGTTTTCTCCAATCTAACATGGTAGAAGTAACGCCAAGTGTGCAGAGACCGTTGACTGGACATGATGTCTATACACACAATGGGCTACAGAAGGAGGTCGAATGTTCATCTCCTTTACTGACCTATGAGTCACTCTGCTTAGAAAAGGATAACCTTCATGGTTTTGCTGTACCACCTGTGCCGTACCCTACCCCATATTCATGCACACTCAAGGCTCCTACCTTGACCTCATGTTTTAGGTTCATATCACATTTTCAAACAAGAATTTAGCACTTGGCATACATGGATGAAAATCAACGATATATGCCTCATCTACTTCCTTTCCTCTTGTACTCCTTGTCTTTACAGCCAGGAAATAAAATGTAAGAATAAAATATTCTTACTGGGTAGAAAGAGAGGAGGGAAACGTAATCTGAATCCTTTTCATGACCATGTGATGCTTGCATCTCTATCAGGAAGGGACTTACTCTCATAGTGCCAGCTGTCCCTGCAGCTCAGCGTAAACCTGCTTCTCTGCAGATTGAGGAAACAGCTACCATTAGCTGTCCAATGGGAAAAAGTTCCTCTGACATTTACCCCAAGCCTTGAATATTCTATTGTCAAATTGAATATTGCTTGTTTTCTCAATGAAGAGTATATGAAGATCTCTGCAAGAGTTCTCTTTTTCAACTGTTAGACATTCTGAACTCCATCTAACACTGTCGAGGATTCCTCAGTAAGTTGTTCTTTCTCAGTCTTCCCAGGGAGTACAGACACACATCACCGCTCTTCTTCCCCGTAATTTCCTCTGCATCCCCACTCCCACATGACTAATTTCTGCCATTCCATAATACGAACCGCTACCCAATTACTCCACCCCACTCATTACCTTGCCTCCCTGTCTCTTTTCTGTCATATAGCCCAATGATCCATGGATAGAAACTGGTAGTTGTGTACGTGAATCTTTGTGCTTTATTTATTTCTCAAGAAAGTTTATAACCCACCTGCCCCCAGAACAAACATGGTTCTACTTCTGCAGCCTGAACTTACCCCTGCCTCTGTGTGGTGATCTCCTTCGATCTCTCCCTGTACCACATCTTCACAACTGCATGAAAGAGCAGGCTTCCATTCTTATCCCGTCTTGCTGTAAAACTTCTCTGTATTTTTCTCTTACTCATCCCTTTATACAGTGCTCTTCATACTTTGCTCGGATAAATTTCCCCTTTTTTCCTTTACTCAGTTCAGTGCCCTGGGTCTATTTTTCCTTATTATAGGAATTATACATCCTTACCTTTCTTCCCAGGGGCCCTTTAATGAAACAGCCCTTGATATTTCTTAGGCTGGTTTATTTCATAAGGATTTCAGAAAGAGTTGTTGGAGACCCAGTGATCCCTGTGGTTTGCGAGTATTGCTTAAGCAGTAGGATAGCTGGGAAAACTGAATAAAACACAAGGATGCAGACAGAAATACAAAGTTACTGTAAAATGCCACAGACCTCTAGTTTCAAAAGGATCCTACTATAGTCTAGTCAAGCTGCAGTAACTTACAGAAGAGCACACTTCTGTTCAAAGACTGCAAAAATTTACATAAGGCCACACCACTAATGGGTAGCAAGACTGAGAAAAGGGAGCCATACCCAAGGCTCCCACTTGCCACTGGGGTTCCTTCCTCTTCCCCTTCTATTACAGCCACTTCCCCATTTTTAAAGTTCCAGAATTAACTTCACCAGCTCTGTGAACCCTCTCTCATTAATCTAGGGGTACAGAGCTCTGGCATACATCAAGGGAGTTACTTTCCATGGAAGGGAAGTCAGTCTGACAACAGCTCGGGAGCTCACAATTGCTTTGTTTTAAGAGCAAACTGCCTCTCTGATCTGCCTTCTAAATTATAGGGGAGGAAAAATCCAAGCTCCTAATAAAGTTTTAAATAGACTGCATCGAGCAGCACTCTAACTTTGAATAACTGTGCCATCCAGGGCAGTCTCATCCTCATTCTAGCAAGTAGAGCCTTGGCCCTAGTACCATAAGGGAGTTAATGATGCTCAGGGTCCATGCCCAACCTGATCCAAAGAGAAAGGCGAAGGAGTCTTCAGTTGCCTTCCATAATACCATTACCAGTTTTATACTTAGAAAAAAGGGATGGAATGCCCTATCCTGGGTAGGTCACTGTGACTGCTTGCAAGCAATGTGATTGCCTTTGCAAAGCTCCTGTCTTTAGTTTGTGTCAAGATTGAAGTACACCAGGAAAAAGGGAGAGGGGAAAGGTGGAGGAAGAGAACGACTCTCCACTATAGCGATTCCGGGAAGCCTGGTCCATATTTATGAGTCCTTGGACAAAATGTGGACTTTATTTCAGTGTCTCTTATGCATTATATGACTGGTGCTTTGGTGTTTTGTTCTTTCCCTCCTTGAAGACTTTGGGAGGGGGATTAGTAAAAAAAAAACATTTCTGGAGGAGAAAAGAAATCATTTTTAATTGTATACTTTAGATATACTTTTTATACAAGCACACCCAGTAAGCATCATTGGTAATAATGTCTTATGTTTTTATTTGCCTGGGACACACAGGATTATCTCTCGTTAGGGGGCATGTATTTAAAACTATACAACTTCAGCCTAGATTTGACTTACTAGAGCCAATACAATAGAGCCAGTTAAATTTGATTTTCAAAGTAACACTAAATAATTTTGCTAGTATTAGTTGTCCCAAATATTTCATGATGCATGTAGACACTAAAAATGTCTTTGTTTTTAATTAAGAACCATATTTAATGATGCATACATGTGTTTTATTTGCTAAATGTGGTAACCCTATTTAGACACTAGTATTGAGTCAACTTTAGAGACTTATGCCTCCAAATTCTAGAGAAGTCTGAAGTTGTAAGAATCATTAGAGAGAAAACTGAAAAAGAAAGAAAAGAATACCAAAATACTATGGAAATGATAACATACAATTTTAAAGTGTTTCTTGGACATGCTTTTAAAATGTGGCTTTGATGCACAGGTTGAAATTGTAATTTTTTTTGCTATGAGTGAAAGTTTTAATTTTATAAATGTAGCAGTTAGGAATATTCCTTTATCATTTGTCACTGTAGTAGTGGAAATGGAGAAGCAAATGGTTTCACACTTTTTAGATGAGGAAAATAGATAGTTCGTAGCTCTCAA
This sequence comes from Aplodontia rufa, assembly GCA_004027875.1. Classification (NCBI taxonomy): domain Eukaryota; kingdom Metazoa; phylum Chordata; class Mammalia; order Rodentia; family Aplodontiidae; genus Aplodontia; species Aplodontia rufa. Next base: position 34,234 of record PVKS010008428.1, on the reverse strand, counting down.
GATTTGGGAGATGGATCAGTCACTCACTAGAGATATAATGTTGGGTGAATCTTTTAGATGTTCTGTGCCACAGTTATTTCAGTTTTAAATACCAGACAAAAACAGTGCCTCTCTCCCAGGTTCCTCATGGACATGATAATTGAGCATCATGCATTTTCACTGCCATGCTCAGTGCTTGGCAAACCAATGCCCAGTGGGTAGGAAAGACTCTTCTTCCACCTTCCTCTCCGTCTTTCAAAAGTACCTATTAAATTTTTAAAAGTAAGATAAAAATGTGGTATATCCAACAATAGATTCCTACTCAGCAACAAAAGAGCTCAGACACATACAAGAGCTTTATCTAGCACCATGAATACAATTCTAAGGCAAAGTAGACAGGTAAATGACATTGCATTGTAAATTTGTGGCTATTTGTCATTGGGAGTGGACCATGTTTAATATACTGGTTCTAAGCAATGGAAGTACCCTCAGTAATAATCATCAGGTAAATGAAAATAACAATTGACTGAGGAAAACAAGGCCAAAGGCAAAAAATAAAATTGGTAAAAATTATTGGTAAAAGAATTTAAAATAAATATTACAGTACAAAAGGGTAGAAAATTAATGATGGGATGGGTGTTTGACCTTATTTTAATAAAGTTCATATGTGTTTTCATAATTGTGTGGGAAATTTAATGGAAAAAAATCCATACCAAAATACAAAAAATGATAGCGGGGATTTTCATTTGGTATTGGCATGGTGGGGAATTCTTTATTTATTAGAGATAATTTTAAAATTATTAGAATGGAAGTTTAAATAAATCATGTATAAGAAGAATTATGTCCTTCATTTTCCCTTTTATTGTAATAAAAGTAATAAAAGATAAAACTTTTCTTTTTTAAAGAGAGGACAGGGAGAGAGAGAGAGAGAGAGAATCAATTTTTATTGAGTTTTTCACTTGGCTTTCATTGCTGTGACACTTGGTTGTGTACGTGGGTGATGGGGTTCGAACCCACATCCTCGCAAATGCCAGTGTAGAGCCATAGCCACCAAGCCACTGCTCCTGCCCCTAAAATTGGTTTTCAAAAAGAGAGCACTGTCCCTGTGTATTGTCTGAGATCAGAATTCAGAATCCACAGGCAATATGTGATGTATCAGCACTGATCTACGGTTTATGTGACCATGCTTCTTCTCACTGCTGTTTTCCTGAAGTTCAGGAGTGTGACGAATAGGCCAAAGTGGTGACCAGACTGAGGGGGTGGGATTCTGCTTTAATGATCAACAAAGCATAAACCTTGTGATGAAACAATTACATACAAAATGAATTAAACAAATACACTTAGGTAAAGTGTTTCATTTTTTCTAGAGTTTTCCATCCAAACATGAATAGCTTGTGCCCTTTTACTTAGAGTATAAACTTTTCTAAAGCTACTCAAAGACTCCATGATGGATTACTACTTTTGGGTAAAAAATCATAGACAACTTGTCCTAGGATCCTTGATTTTTCAAAAACAATAGCTGTCAATCATGATGGGGATCAATATCTCCAATGGAGCTTTTACAAAACCCAGGTGGTGCACTGCTTCAGACCCTCTGTGAGTGCATTTCCGAATTTCTTACTTTTTTATGTAATTTCACACCACATGCTGTTGGATAGTCAGGGTTAGGCACTATTGTTGCTGTCACAGAGACCTACACTGTACAAGAAATAAAATTAAATAGAACTTATTAAATCGCCATGATGTGATTCTAAATCAGCTACAGTTGAGCACTGAGTTCTAGCAATTTCAACTCATGGGTAGAAGCTAAAAGATTAATTTTACTCACAGCATATTTACATCAGGAAAATAATTTCTTGGAGATTAACTTTTTGTTAATCAGACATTTTTGGTCATAGAATCAAGACATTTTTTGTGTATTTGAACATTTAGGTTAGATTTTTTGTTTCCTTAATTTTACATTGCAAAGTCCATTAGCAAATGCAGCATTTATAAGATTTACTGGCCAAGAATCTATCAATATAGATTTCATTTACAAATTGAATTGTATAGGAACATAACTTTATAAAAAATGAGATTATTGATGGAAAATTGAATGCCTAGTGAACTGTATAAAATGTATTAAATTTTGACATTTTTATAAACTCATAAAGCCATCACCACAATTAAGATAACATTTTCATTACTCCTGGAGTTTCTTTATCACTCTATAATCCAACACAATCTATGTGTCGGTTCTGAGGCAACCATTGATCTGTTTTGCATCATTAAAAATAGTTTTATTTTCTAAACTTTTTTAAAAACAATTACACAATATACCCTTTAGGTGTGATTTCTTTGACTCATCATTTTTAAATATCCTTTTGAATCTTTAATCAGTGATTTTTTTTAACTTTAAGTCTATAGATCATGCAAATATTTTGTTAATTTATATCAAACTGTTTGATGTACCTTGTTGCAATTTTAAATGTTTTTTATTTCAATTCATAATTATAGTTCTTAGAACTTGTATTCTATGCCTTTGCCAACCTGAATTACTAGTTCTAGCATTTTTAATGCAAAACATAAAACTATTTTACAAAAACTACAATTTACATACAAGTGAAATTATATTTTTCTCTAAGATTTGCATGTATTTTATTTCTTTTTCTTGTCTGATTGCATTGGGCAGTATTTTTTGTATAATATTGAATAAAAGTGATAAAAGCAGACATCCACACCATGTTCCTGATTTTAGGTGGAAGTCATTTAGTCTCTCAGTGTTAATGGGATTTTATTTATTTACTTGTGTGTGTGTGTGTGTGTGTGTGTGTGTTGAGGAAATTCTCTTCCAAGTTTACTGAGAGTTTTACTTTTTTTTTTTTTTAAGAGAAAGGGACAGTGAGAAAGACAGAGAAAGAGAAACAACTTCATTTAGTTTTTCACATGGCCTTAGTTGTTCCAACACTCAGTTGTATACATGGTGCTGGGGTTTGAACCCGGGTCCTCGCGCTTGCCAGGCAAGCACCAAAACTGCTGAGCTGCCCCTCCAGCCCCGAGTTTTACTTTTAATAAATGTTGAAGTTGTTAAATACTTTTTCTTCATTTACTGAGATGATTAAACCTTTTCTGTTTACATTGGTATGTTGAATTGTATTGAATAATTCTCTCTTTCTGTCTCTTTCATGGCAATCAGTTAGATTTTAATTACTTATTTATTTTATTGGTAAATATTAATAATACAGAATTTTGGTTTTCATTATGACATATTCCTGCTTATATAAAAACATAAATTTGATCAATTTCACTTGAACCAGACTTTGATTCCCATAAATATGCTATGTGTTTCTTTTCTTGTTTCTTTATTCCTCTTTTATGTTCCTAGATGCTTTTGGATTAATTTTGTATTCCTACGATTTCATTCAATCTCCATTACTTGGTCATTATTAATACTTCTTTAAGCAATTAATAATTACCTTAAGGTTCACAATATATAACTTAATCATAATATGGCTTTCAAATAATCTATCAAGATATTTCAAACACTACTTTATAATTTTGTATATAGGATAAGAATCTTACAAATGTTGTAGATTTCTTCCTCCTATTTTCATCTTTTTATCATCCATGTTATTTCTTTATAGTTATAAATTCAAAATACATTGCAGTTTTCTATATGTTAGACATGAAGATATTTCAAAGCATCTTTTATATTTACATTTATATTAATCATTTCTAGGATTTGTGAGTGTGTGTGTGTGTGTGTGTATCTAAGTTTGTATCTGATACATTCACTTTTTCCTAAAGATATTTTTAAAAAGCATTTCTAAAGGCACAAGTCTACTGGCAGTGAATTCTCTATTTTTGTTTGTCTAAAGAATGTCATGTCTTTTGCACTTATGTAAGTATTTTCACTATGTATAAAATTTTGGGTTGACAGCCTTTAATTTTCAGTGCTTTAGACATGGTGATACCTTTCTTTGGGTTTGCATAATTTCTGACAAGAATTCTGCTGCATTTCTCCCCTTACTTCAAGTATCTTTCTGTCCTCTGACTACCTTCAGGATGCTTAGTTTATTTTTTATTTTGAGCTAATGGAACATGAAGTGTGTTGATGTGTGTGTGTGCGTGTTTTATTCCCTTTCTTTGTCCTTCTTGGAGTTCCCAAATTTTCTGTTATCTATAGTTTAATGTGGTTTTTAAAAAAATATATCAGCCATTATCTCTTCAATTCTTTCCTCTACAATGTTTTCTTTCCTTTCCTTTTGGAAGAATTATATTTTAAGCCATCCGATCTTATCTCACAATTTGGGTTGCTATGTTTTTATTCTTTTGGTTTTTTACACTCTTTTTTTCCTCCTGCGTTTCTGCTTGGGTAATTTCAGTTGATGCATTTATAAGTTCAATGATTCTCTTCTAGTTGTTTTGAGTCTGCCACTGACTGTATCTTTATATCTATTTTTGTGGTTTTTATTTCTAGAATTTCCATTTGATTTTTGTATGCTTTTGACTGCTCTGTTTGCAATCTGCACATGTTGTTGCCTTTTATCAGCTTTGTCTACTCGAATCTTGGACGTATCAATCATAGTTACTTTTAAATGCCTGTCTGAAATTCCAACATCTGAACCATATCTGAGCCTGGTTGTGTGGATGGCTTTGTCTCTTGACCGTCTTATTTTCTGTTTGCAATCTGGGGGAGTCTCATAGGTTTTGATTGAGCACTGGCACGGTTTGGATAAGAGCAGAGCAGAAATAATCAAATAACTGAAATAAGCTTTCTTTTATTATTAGACATTCAGAGTGGAGGGTTTAATTAATATGGGCAAGTGTAGAGGTATTTAGATTTCATTATCTTTACTACTTGTACTGATCTCAAATTCCTTTAGCACTATCATGTACTTAATGTGGAAGGTCATATATTAGTGAATTTTACTTCAGTGTATTTCTGGACAGAAGCATCACTTAAGCTACTTACAACTTGTTTTTAAAAATTTTATGTCATTATTTTTATTTGATTCAAAATACTTTAATTTAATTTAATTTTATTTATCACACATGAGTTATATAAAGACATGTTATTTCATTTATAAATATTGGGAACATTCCATATACCTTTCTGTTATTAATTTGAAGTTCAAGATGTTTTTGGTCAGAGAACACACATGGAATGTTTTCTGTAATCCATTGTTACTTAATTTCTGTACAAATTATGAGACTGAGGTTGAAATAGATGCTTTGCCTATGGATGTGCAATTACTTAAGCACCATTTGCTGCAAAAATAGCCTTTAATTAATTAGACATATATCTAAGTGCTCAGTTCTTTCCCACTGATCTGACATAGCTGCCAGTGTCATATAATACTGCATATAGCGCCTATGAAATTGAGTAGACTGTTTCCTCCTAATGCATTCTTCCTTTTAAAATATTTTAACTATTCTAATTTTTTTCTTTTCCAATTAAACTTTATATTAATTATGCCTATATAAACACAAATAATTCTGAGGCTTTGAAATATATCTATATACATATTTTGGGAAGAGTTAACATTACTGTGTTGAGCTTTCCAATTCAAGAACATGGTGTATTTCTTCATTTAGCCCTTCTATTCATGTATTTTTAACCACACAGTTGTCTACATTTTATTACCATATTTATATGTGCTTTTCTTTTCTCAGCAAATATAAATGGAATTATATTTAAAATGTATATCCACATGTTTGTTGTTAGTATATGGAATCAAAGCTGAATTTTTACATTATTTTATTGCACCTGAAACCTCATGGAACTCAGTTCTACGATAAGTTTAAGTTGAATGGAAACAGTTTAACCCTTTCAACTTGTTTTTCCAAGCGTTGTTCCCTGGGTCTCTGGAAGATTCTTTGGGTACAGTATATTTGTATCTTCTATGTAGGACCTAACCTGCTGAATATTCTACTTGATATCCAAGTGTTATGGAGTGGCTGTCTCTCTCCCTCCAGTGGCTCTGTCCCTGTGTCAAAATTTCTTCTTCTCTGATGGATTCTTAACAGAAAACAGGGAAGTAGTCTTTGAAGATATCTATAGTTCATTCACTCCTTCTCTCTCTCTCTCTCTCTTTCTCTTTCTCTCTCTCCACACACACTTTATGAATCTAATAATATTGTTCCTTATGACCTCTGATTTTTTTCTAATTTTTCTATTCAGGAAGACCATTGAGTTCTGATTGGTTTCTCTTCAATGTGTTACTACCTGGGAAGTCTCCAGAAAGTAAGTTGGGACAGTTATAAGGTTTATTTTCCTCTCTCTGGGATAATTATCTTGGGCTTCCTCCTATTCAATATCTGAAACTGAACTATTAATTATATGTGTGTGTGCATATGAATATGTGTGTACACACACATGTAATATATATATATATGTATAATTTTAATTGCTTGATAGAAGAGGGTAAATTAAGTCCCTGTTACTACATTCTGCTGGGATCAAAATCCACACAACATTGCTTTTAAAGGAAAGAATCATTCTAATTCTACCAAGTCTCCCCTAGATAATAGCAGAGAAAGGTACACTTTCCAACTCATACAATGAATTCTACATCACTCCAAAACCAAAACTAGACAAAGGCATTACAAAAAAGAAAACTGTACCAATAGATCTCATGAACACGTATTTAAAAACATCTTCAGCACGATAGAAAGTCAAGTCCAGCAACACATGTAAAAGGACTGATAACACAACAAAAAAGTGGAGTTCTTCCCTGAACTGCATGCTTGGTTCAATATTTCTAGTGCCAGATAGCAAAGAATTGCTCATAAAAAAAATTTGGCAGAGCTCCTTAAAAGACACAGGAATATACAAGTTTTATCAGGAACTAAAGAAAGAAGTTCAAAGTTCCTCAACACAAAGAAATAATAAATGTTTAAAGAGATGGAAATGCTGATTACCCCAATTTGATCACTACATGTTGTAAATATGTATTGAATTGTAATATCCCATAAGACATACAGTCAATATTTGTCAATTAAAATAAAAATAACATGTATTGCATTATAACATCTGCTAAATATGCACAATTATTATTTGTCAATTCAGATAAAAAATAAAGTGAAAAAATCCCATGAAAGCAAAAATAGAAACAATCTGAATAGTTTACAAGAGATAAATGTTGGAACAATCTGAATAAGAAAATGACAGCATTCATTATAACTTCAAAATAAAACAAATATCCCTGTGTCCGTACTGTTTTAAATAGGCGATCAAATAAGTAAATAACTGGGGCAGAAGGGACAGATCATTATAGAATTCACAATATTTTTGTAGTGAACATTTATTTACCTGACTCCTTTTATGCTTATTAATTTACCCAGGCAAAATTTACTAGTACACCCTAAAATTTTTTGGACAATACTTCAATAATCAAGATCAACATACATCTTCAAAGTACCACCTGCAAATTTATATTCACTGTGGAGTTTTTGTTGTTTTTTTTTTTAACAATGTCCACAAATTGTCTGATATGCCTGTCTCCAAGAAGGTTTGATGTCTTCCTTTGGTTGGATGTGGTGACTCACTTCAGTGAACAGAGTATGGAAAGCAATAAGTAGCAAATTAAAAGTGGAGGAAATCCACCAATGTGCATTAATGAAAAGATTAAAGTTAATAGCATCAGTATTGGCAGGCGAATATCATGCACCTTCTTTTTTTAAGAGAGAGAGAGAGAAAGAATCAACTTTAGTTTTTCATCTGGCCTTTGTTTCTCCTATACTTAGTTGTGTATGTGGTGCTGGGGTTGGAACCTGGGTACTCATGCATGCCAGGCAAGCACTCCAACCCACTAAGCCACTGTTCCAGCCTACCATGCAACTCCTGATATGATGCAATGTTGAAAAGACTTTGCCCTCTGCAGAATTCTTTCCCCAAATCCGTATGAGAGCTTTCATACTAATGATAAGAAATACCAACAGGGGCTAGAGTGACGGCCCAGTAGCAGACACAAGCACCTGGGTTCACAACCCAGCACCACATATACAACTAAATGTTGGAGAAATAAAGGCCAGATGGAAAAATAAGTAAAATGTCTTCTCTCTTTATCTCTCTCACTCTCTCTTTATAAAAAATAATTTAAAAAAGGAAAAGGGGAAAAAAGGAAACACTACCAAATTAAACAGAGGAAACATTCTACAAAATACTTTACCAGCATGACATCCTGATTAGGACAGTGAAATACTCAGGAGGCATTAGTGGAAGAATTGCCGAAATCTAAAACTCTCTCTGAGTTTTAGATCACATTGTGCTGATGTTTATTTCTTATTTTTAATCAAGGCATCATGGTGCTCTGATATGTGAACATTAGGGGATCCTGAGTGAAGGAAGATAGGTGCTCTTTGTATCATGTTTAAAAGTCTTCTATAAGCCTAACATTATTGCTAATAAAAATTACAGAAATGGAGTTCCTGCTTGGCAAAACCTACCTGTCACTCTCACTCTTCTTGCTCCCAACAGCGTGAAGTTCATCTAGTGCTTGGGATGCTCCCTCCTACCCCAGGGTTTCTGCTCACAAGTTCTTCATCCTTAATTGAATCTCTGGCATCCTAGTCTGCAGCAATAATCCTTGTTCACCCTGCAGATCTCAGATGGAACATCTCTTCTCACTTTGGCATCTCCTGCTAGAACAAATCCTTCACGTGTAAGTTCTCATATGTCATGCACCGCTCCAGAGCCCTAAATACAATTTTACTGTGCATTTTTTATACTGTGCATTCCTCTGTATGATTATTTATTAATGCTTGTCTCTTCTACCAAACAATATGCTGTGTTGCCAGGGACTGTCCACAGTTCAATTTATCCAGTGCTTAGCACAAGCTCTGACATGGTGGAGGCACTCAATAAATACTGGTCCAGTAAACAATGTCGTTCCTTTACATATCTCAAACATCTGAAATTATTCTACCACTTGCCTGCGGCAGGAGGAGGGGCCGCTGCCCCTTCCATCCAGCCTGTTGGCAGGCAAAACATCCTAGTTATAAACATCGTATAGGGAAATGATTTAAAAGAAGCAGCTCCCCATGTTGCTCTCTGTCCAACCTCTCACCCGGACACATTTCAGGCTGCTCTGAACTGCATGATGAAGTCTTTCAGCTCCAACAGTAACTTTCACTCAACGAGAGGATACATACATCCCTACGGTGCAAGACAGGAAAGCCTTTGTCTCTCTCTGTTCTTTTCTTTCTTCTACTTTTTTTTAAAATTGTTAATTGAAAGGCGTTGAAAACCACTTTGTGATTTGCTGTTTATCAGGCAAAAGATTCTTTGAGGCAATTCCCTGTGGGATTTGCTTTACATTTTGGGGACATTTCAGTTCAGTGACAGCAGATGGAACAGCAGAGTTAAAATTGTAAAAAGAGAGACAATGAAATGAATCCTGAAGAGATAACAAGACGACTGCAGTTACACTGGGGGAAAAGCTAGGAAAACTTCTGCTTGCAACTAAAACCACCATGCAGGGAATCGGGAGACAGAGAGAATGTGGGGAAAGGGGATGGGAGCTCTTTCTTGCTTTCTGTTCTAAAGTCCTGCTTGTCTCTGTGCGACCTGGGAATGGAATCCTCTATGTTTATTTAATTTTTTGCAGTGTCTGGTGTTCCATTTAGGGGGTTAGGAAAATAATAAGGGAAATTCAAGTCCATCTGATACTTGGTATATATCCTTAGTACGAATGTGGTGTTTGTTATTTGACTCTCTGTGGGATTATCACTGATAATTAATAGCTGAAAATATAGAACAACTTTGGCTCTTTACTAAAAGAATATCAGGTATTAAGGGGTAGACAGAAAGAATTTCAGGCGACTAGTGTTCCCTGACCTCATGCCCAACACACCATAGATATACAAGGCCAGATCATTGAATAGATGATGAAGTGCCCATGATCAAAAATTTATCTTGAGCAAACAAAATTTTTGTAATAAAAAGTCATTCATGCATGCTTCCATGCTAATCCTTAGAAAGTTGAGAAAATAAACATAATTAACCTATAATCAAACCACCCAGAGATAATGCCTGTCTCCTTGTGTGTTTTTAAGAATCATATTCACAAAGAATACTGGTTCTTATTTATTTGCTATATTTTAACAATTTCTCATATCATTAATGGTTTTTGGTAGGATTGGTTATGGAATAGTTCATCAGCTGAGTATACCATAAAAAGTAGGACTCAAACCTCTAAGAGATTAAACTTAATCTGGTATATAGCATTCTGGGCGGGGACTGGGTGAGGTTATTAACAAGACCCCATATGTGGTTGTCTCTCCTACCTCATGCCAGTCTCTAAAACTGAATATATGACTGCAGATGCATTTTTTAAAAGTGGCACAGATATTAACTTGCAAGAGTTAATCTCCCCCAAAATAGCCATCCATCTGTGGATTTACTAAGGATTTTCCTTAGAGCTGAAAAGAACTCCTCCACTTCAGATACGTTTGAGTGCTACTAAATGACCATATACCTCCAATCCAACATTGCCCTGTTTGATTTTGTTTGAAACTATCAGTCTTTATATGGATGCTTGATCAGTTTTTGACTATTCTAATAAACTTGTCTGCTACATGGGTAAGCACTACAAAATAAGGAACGAAGCATTGAATATCTCAGGTGAAGGCTAATGACTGTGTCATTATAAATATCCTTGGACTGATGGAGACCACAAGAAGGATACATTTGGATCAGTGCTGGAGGTTAGGATAACAGCTGTGGAGGCACAGTTTATAATGGAGATTTGAGATATGGAAAAGTAGCCCATGAAAGTGGACCACACAGTTGGGGATCATTGGCAGTCTGACATGTGTGACATGTAGAGATGCAGGCAGTAGGTTGGCTATGAAAATAAACCAGGTGTAGGTAGGAAAATGTGGGTGTAGCAGGCACTCGAAACTTGCTGGAAGTGGAAAATCTTAGGAGTTATGAAGCAATTGAGTTTAATACAATCAAGGTCAAGATGTTTTTACATTTTTTGTTTATTTATCTATATTTAATTTTAATCTGCCACTGAAATGCAGAGTAGTTATCATTACTTACATGTTAACAGCTGACCCCACCTGGCTTTCTGGTTTTGTTGAATGTTACATAAGCTGATTGGATGCATTCAGCTTATCCAGTGGAACAGACAATACTGAGGGAAATGGAGGATGAACTCTTCAGCTATCTCAGTATGCCTCCACCGCTGCCTTCATTGTGCAGCTTTCTGTTTATGGCAGTCGACATGTTCTTACGCACAGTTACAATCCTGCATAATATATTCTCCCTTAAAATGCATCCCCACTCTACAGAGGAGAAATGCTGCTTATACATAATTTACTGAAACAATTTTTTAATTACCTAAATGTAACCCCATATCAACAACAACAAAATATAAGCACGGCATTTAGAAAAACGAAAGCACTGCTTACTCATGTGCTTGGAGAAAAAGCATAGATGATTGGTATTAATTAATAAAGCAGAATTTTTGCAAGGAGATCAATTGAGATTCATAAGTCGAGAAGCCTCTCTGGCATATCCTTCTTCTAATAAATATATGTCAGCACTTCACATGTGCAAGCACTTGGCTTATTAAAATGACCACTGGTTTACATTCTCTTCTTTTCCTATTCTATAAAAATCATGTCCACAGAAGACTTCCATCAGATTTGTTGAGGAAGGGGAATAATCCAACTATAAAGTCCCCTATCCTTTGCCTCAAATTTTAAAAGTAACTGGCTGGAGCGGCTGCTCAGCGGTTTTGGCACTTACCCGGCAAGCTCGAGGACCCAGGTTCAAACCCCAGCACCACGTACACAACTGAGTGTTAGAACAACTAAGGCCATGTGGAAAACTCAATAAAGTTGTTCCTCTCCTTCTCTGTCTCTCTCACTGTCCCTCTCTCTTTTTAAAAAAAAGTAAGGATAGTTTGAAATTTCTTTTTAATACTTATATCAAATTATCGCAGGAAAATGTTCCATGACTAGTTCTGTAGGAGAAAGGAGGAGGCCTTGCTTGTAGATTTTGTTAATTTAATGCTGTAACTACTCCCATCACGGTCAATTTCAAGTTAACAATGCAATACCAACTAGCTGCCAATATTCTCGAAAATGTAATGGTTATATCTCCTGAGTTATTATGACCTGGCCCACAGGTCAAATTTGAGAGCTATTTGTTTCCCCACAGGTAAAAATTCAGAGAAAGAAATCTAGTTCCATTCTCCCTCCTCTCCACACAAGTCAAACAAGCCACCAGATGACAAGAAAGGAGCCCCAGAGGCCAGGGGGCTGGGCTTTTTCCTGCTGGGTCCTCCCATGCTTGGTGATTGACTGAGTCATAGCCCAGTGAAGTTGAGGAGGTGGTGAGAAGAACTATAACCACTCAAGAAAAAAATAGTTTATACTTTTTAATATGAGGATATGAAAGGGTTTTAAGTTAGCTTTAAATTGCATCCAGCTTAGAGAATCATGACAGTAATTCTTTATAGATGAAATTGCAATGAGCTGGAGAGCTTTAAAAAATGTCCAGGATTGGCTCCAATTCCCAGAGATTCTAATTCCACTGGGCTAGTGTGAAGTCCTGGCATTGTATTTTGAAAGTTCTCTAGGTGACACATTTAAGTTTGAAAAACACCGGTTCAGAGGTAGCTGAATGTAATGTTCCTAGATAGATGGTCAAGAGCAGAAGCAAATGTGTAGGGAAGCAACCGGTGGTAAGTGTGAGGGGTTTGAGTTGTATGTTTAGGTTTTGAAAACGTATTCTTGAGGGGCAAAGTGGTGAACCCCTGTAATCCCAGCAACTTGGGAGGCTGGGGCAGGAGGATCCCAAGTTCAAGGTCATCTTTAGCGACTTTAGCTAGACCTGTCTGAAAATAATGCTATGTGGTAGAGCACTTCTCGGTTCAGTCCCAATACAGAAATTAAGAAAGATATCCTTAATATAATATTGCCACATTTCATACTAAAAACAAACAGTAAAGTAACAAGTTGGCAAAGTTAGACGAAAGGAGCCAGGTTGATGTAGATTACTTACATTTCAATTTTGCTGAGAATTGTTTTTGAATTCACTGTCTTTCCTAGGACAGTTTCTAAAAATCTGGGGTTAGAACCTGCAAGTGTTAAATCTTCCTGCAAAGTAATAAAGGAAGCAAGAAGGGTCAACTGATTACAGCATTCTCAGGAAGCACTTCTCCAGAACTTGCAAGAGTGATCTACAAAAATGGTTTAGTGACACCTATTTCTCACCTCTGGACTAGAGAAGCTATGGTTCTTCTTAGAGAGGGTTTTGTGGAGTCAAATTTTAAGAGAGTTGTGATATTTTCCCTCATCCTCCCACTTCAAAGGAAATGAGAGGTTTTTTAAGTGGGTCCCTCAGAGAGTTTGAGATACATCCCTTACACATTGCAAGAATAAGGGACAGGTTTTGCTTCTGTGTCTCAGGAGTTTGAAGGCAAAAGTTGAGGCTGGAGCTAATAGGTTGGTAAGAGAGTGAAGAGTAAGTCTGCCTGGGAAGTCAGCCAAGTTTCCACCAGCCTCAAGGCAGAGAGGTCTTTGCTTTGGTTAGGGTGAGAGTCTCACAGGAAGAAACCGGTCTGCTGGTTATTTTAAAAGAGGCCTCATTCCAAAGTGCTTCTTTTAAAGAGAAGTCAATCTGGAAGACAAAGATGAATCTAGGTTCTCAGATCCAGATGAAGAAAAGTGACTGGCTGGAGGAGGCACTGTTGTCCACATTGGGACAGAAGCAGCCCAATTTTTCCAAAGAGTCTCTGTGGTACCCATAGAGACCTATGCGGGAAAGTCAGCCTTCAATACCTGCTAAACTGGTACACAAGTGCAATCCCAGTGATTCAGGAGGCTGGTACACGAGGAGTACAAGTTCCAGACCAGCCTCAGCATGTAAGCAAGGCCCTAAGCAACTAAGTGAGATCCTGTGTCAAAATAAAAAGAAAAAGGGGTGGGATACAGCTCAGTGGTAAAGCACCCCAGGTTCGATCCTCTGTACTAAAAATAAATAAATAATAAACACCCGCTAAACTCAGAGAACATTAAGTGCTGATTAGGATATAAAACATTGAGAAAGATCCTTTCTGTCTCCGCTCCACTTCATACTGTTCCACCTATACCTGTAACTGGGAGTCAGGGAAAACGTTCTGTGTGGGGCTGGGGGAGAGGTAAGGAGAAGGAGAAGGCAATTGGAGACCTTGGAGCACTCAACCTTATTTTCTGCTGAAGGCTGCCTAGTGTGAAGCAGATTAAACCTGGGAGGGACAAATATTTAACACAGATCAAGTGCAGAGTTATGATGTCTAAACTGAATTGGGCATTTTGATTATGAAAATGGAGACCATTCTCATGATTGATGAGTCTAGAAGATCCTTTTTGATTTTTAACATTCAAAGAAGAGTGTTATTTGATGCACCCAAGGACAATGGGGAAAAAAAAAAGAGCTCAGAGAGTGAGTTTACAAGAACAATGACATAAAGAATAAAGTTATATTTTGCTGCACCCCGTTGAAATCTGCTGTTTCAATGAGCTAGCTGCTCTATTTCATCAAAAGTCTGTGATTTGGAGAGCCTGTTTGAAGTCTAAGAACTCATTGGAATATAATTCTTACACTGTAACTATAATTTTCCCCAAAGTCATATAATCACCGTGAATGATAACAAAGGCCAGTCGCTCTACATGGTGCATGTATGTGGTGGCGGAAATAGAATTATGTGAAGTAAGAAACAAAGGCTTAGTCTGAGGTGTGCCTTTTTTACAGTGTGCTACTGGAGGAAAGAGCCTTAACCTCTCTTCACCTCTGGAGGCTCTCCAAACTAGAAACAATGACTTTCGCCTTGCCTGCCTCCCTAAGTTGTGGGGAAGATAATAGAAGGATATGCTTTGAAAACCAGCAAATTTCTACAAATGCATGTGTCCCAATTGACCATACCAGGCTCAGAGAATGGTGTGCAGTTGGGAAGCCAATGGCTTTGCTGTTGTTCTTAATTTATTTCCTTTGCCTTTTTATACCAGAATAATAAAATCTTTCTCCACGAGACACTTTTCTCTCTTGGTTCCATCCAAGGGCAAAGCATTAGTTCTTCGGCTTTTGTTTCCTCCAATGCATTTCCCTTGAGAGGTAGAAATCATGGACCAACCTGAAGAAGACATATTTGTTGTATTTGAAATGAACTTTGATATATGCTAACAATGCATGTAGGTTATGGCATGTTAAGAAATATGTAAGGGCACATAAAAAGAAGACTCCCCTCATCCAAGAAGCACTTTTAGGCCCATTTTTGATTGGATTGTTTTCTAATTCATATGTAGATGTTCCTGTAGAGAAAATTCATTACTTGATAAACTCACTTTTGATGTACTTAAAATGCTTTTATTTCCCTCTTGTTTGTGAAAGGCTATTTGGGAGGTATGCAATTTTACTTGACAGGCGTTTTCTTCCAATACTATGAGCCTGTCAATTCACTGTCATCTGCCTTCTATTGTGGCTTTTGGGTCTGTCTTCAGTCTAGTTTGTATTCTTTCTCAGGCTATCATTTCTCTTTGCCTACTTTTAAGATCTTCTTCCTCTTTTTATTGTTACTTATTTTATCCTAATATTCGTAAGTCTTTTGTTTCAAATTTTAACCTTTAGATGTGTGTATGTCTATTATCTAAGCCATCAATCAAGTTTTAAATATCACATTTGTATATCATTGATTGAAGTTACATTTTAAAAAGTCAAGTTCTTCCCTTATTTTCTTTTACATTTTTGTTTCTTCCCTTTATCTCTTTAAAAGATTCATGTGTATTGTGCGCATGCATGAATATGTAACAACAAATCCCATCATTATATACAACTATACTGCACCAACATGTAGAAGAAAACATTCAAAACAAATTAATGAAGACCAGACCCTATTATATTTGTATGACTGGGGTCTGTTGCTTCAGCTGAGATACTAATAAATCTAGAAGCCACTATTAAAAAAAAAGATTTATGCATCTTTAGTCTGTAGTTTATACCTGCAAATACTAGTATCTTCAGTTCTTGGAATCCACATCTGTTGCTGATTTTGATTTACAATGTTCTGTCTCTATGTGTTTTAGATCTTTGATGGGATTATCATTGTTGCTCTTATTCTGTGGGTCTGAATTCAAGATGATTTCCTCCAGAGATCTTCGCCAGGAGCCAGAGTTAAGCACTGGCAGGTCTGGGCCCCACCAGTGCTCCTAAGCTCAAGCCTGCACCTTTCCTGTGGCTCAAAGTTCAGAAACCTGATGGTCAATCACCACAGATCATTGTACTCAGCATAAAAGTGGCTCTTAGAACCTCTTATTCACCATTTCATATAAAATCGCTCATCTCTTTGTTGGTCAAATAAAATTATGAATCCAGAAATCATCTTTGAAATGCATCTTACCTGGGCTGGAGCGGTGACTCAGCGATTAGAGTACTTGCCCGGCATGGGCAAAGACTGGAGTTCAAACCCAGCACCACATGCGTGACTACGCATTGGAGAAAAAAAAGACCAGATGAAAAAAAAAGTGAATTTGATCCTGCCTCTCTCTCTTAAAAAGAAAAATATAAAATATATCTTATCCAGAATTAAATTGTCTTTCTCTTCTTCTTTGCTTCTGTTTCTGCTTTGTGTGTGTGTGTGTGAGGGGATGGAGGGAAAGGTTCTTGGAATAACTAGTTGGACATGCTGCCAAAGGTTCCAAAGGCATTCCCCTTTACTCCGAGTTTCACCTCCTCCGTTTATTCTGTATTTCCTTCAGGAGTACCTCAAATTCATCTTGCGCGTACGCATTTAATTTTATGGAGTGTTTCTTCTGTCCTTATTTGTTCCCAACCATATTTTACTTCTGCCTTTTTTTAAATTTTATTGCTGTACCCTTTTCATCCACTTTTATTTAATCTACCTCTAATGCGGCTCTTTCTCATCTCAAGCTATAGTTTCATCAATTCGTGATTCATTTCTCATTTCTTAGGAGGTCGTGATTTCTCCAATGGTATTGAGAACACAAATGACACTGCATTGTGAGTTTTATGTCTGCTGTTTATAGTGCTTTCCCCAAATGTGCTTTAACTCTGGATACCATTTCCCTCTCATGCTGCATATAACTACAGTTACTTATTTCATTAGTCATCTCTGAAGTAACAGAAACTAGCAAAGCCCAGTATTTACTGAGAGAAAGAGACAAAGTGATAGTAGTGTCTTCTTAATTATTATCACAATACCTTACTTATTTAGAATACTCTTGATAAATATCAAAATAGAAAAATAGTAGCATAAAAGCACTCCAAGTCAAATTAACCTAAATGGAAAACCTCCAAAGCAAGATCCAGGCCCTGGTGCAAGTTTGTTTGTTTTTATTTTTTACTGTAAAGAGAATTTTGTCATAAATTGCTATCAGTGTGTGTGTGTGAGTGTGTGTGTTTGTGTGTGTGTGTGTAGAAACTGTTGTTTGACCACAACTTCCAAAGGGGCCCTGCTTTTCAGCCTGTTCAGCTCCCCCAGCCCCAGGCCTCTTTTGCTCTCTCTGCTTTTATCTTCAGGTATGATGATACAACGTAGCCCTCACTCATGCGTCACACACCTGTACTTTAATGGTAGGGATTGTCATCCTGAAATTGAGGTGGGAGGACGGAAGATGAAGGACAAGATGAGCCCATGAAGCTAATAAGGCAGCCGAGAGCATTGCTTGGAGTTCTCATTGGAATAGCTCTTGGGACTTGAAATGTAGATGGAAGGGCATGACCATGGAAAAAGGCATCTCCAGCAGTCCCTCATTTCAGTCAAAAGGTTTTTCTCTTGAGCAACATTGCTGTTCACATCAGCTGCAGTTGTAGTTTTTCTTATTGCAATTTATAAGTCTTAAATTAGTGGAAATCCCTCTCAGACGCTGTCAGTAATTTGTTTTTTATTTCAGTTTTATTTCATTGTTGCATTATAGCTGTACATATTGATGGAATTTGTTGTTACATTTTCGTACATACACATATCAGTATAATTTGGTCATTATCACCCACCAGTATTTCCCCCCTCCCTCCCTGCCTCTGAACCTTGGTCTCTTTCCTCCACTGACCTAGGTCTACATCAATAAATGAATGGATAAAGAAAATGTGGTGTATACCCACATGGGAGTTTTACTCAGCCACAAAGAAAAATGAAATTATGGCATCTGCAAGAACATGGATGGAACTAGAAACCATTGTGTTAAGTGAAATGGGTTAAACTTATCAAATAGGTTAAATAGTTAAATAGGTTAAACTCAGAAGATTACAGGTCCTGGTCTTATATTTTCTCTCATGTGCAGAAGCTAGGGAGGAAAAAGGAAAGCAAAGATTGGGTTGGATCTCCTAAGAATCAAACGGAGATCATTTCTGTTTGTGATGTTCCACGATTTCTTTTTACTTTCAGTCTTCAGAGGTAGAGTTGTCCCTTGGTAATCACTGAAGATTGGCTTAGGACTCCCTGTGAATAATAAAATGTGAAGATGCTCAAGATCCTTAGATAAAAAAGCACTGCCTAGGTATAACCTAGATTCTCCATCCTTCTCCTTTAAATCTCTACATTATTTATAATACCTAATACAAAGTAAATCCTATGCAAATAGTTGTTGTGCTGTATTGGTTAGGAAAAAATGTCAAGAAGAAAGGAAATAGGCCATAGTTCAGCACAGAAACAGTTTTAAAAAAAATACTTTACATCCCGGGCTTATTGAATCTGTGGCTGCAGACCTTGTGGATATAGAGGTCCAACTGTGTTTTATTTGAAGCTCAGAGAGAACAAGTCATGGAATGTTAGTCAGATGCCATCTTAATCCAGAAGTCAGCCTGATTTTATGAGACACATTCCATCTGACTCTAATGTCATAATGTATTCATTATTTGCCAGAGAGAAGAAAGTCAGAGGACAGTGTAAAAAAGATCATTTCCACTCTTCACTCGTGACTTATCTGCGTTGTTTGCTCCTAGCCACTGCTCTGGCTGGAT
>PVKS010008428.1:0-15203 GCA_004027875.1 Aplodontia rufa | reverse complement strand
ACATCAAATAAGCTACTTAAACCATTTGAAGTGGACAACTCAATGGTAGTAATTACATTCACAACATTGTACAACCAATACCAGGATCTGTTTCTAAAGCTTTCCTATTAGCGTTTCTCACCAGTCCCTGGTAATCACTAATCTATATTTTGTTTCTATACCCTTGCCTATTTTAGATCATTCGTATAGCCCAAACCATATAGTGTTGGTCCTTTCTTACAAATTTCACTGAGCGTAGTATTTACAAGGAACATTCATCCAGTGGTATGTATCAGAACCTCATTCCCTTTTCTAGCTCAATACTATTTCATTGTATGTGTATCCCACATTTTGTTTAACCATTCACTTATTGATGGACAGACATATGAACCATTCAAACACTTTGTCTATTGGGACTAATGCCACAATCAACATGGGTATATAAATATCTATTCAAGTCCCTTATTTATTAAACTTTTTTATTATTATGATGGGAACACCTAACATTACATATATCCTCTTAATGAATTTTAAACACACTATATAGTGTTGTTAGCTATAGTTTCAGTGTCGTATAGCAAATCTCTAGAATGTATTCATCTTCCTCTATTCAATTATTTTTTTAAAAAAGAAAGTGAGAGAGGGAAAGAGAGAATTTTTTATTTTGTCCTCAGGCTTTTGTGTTTCCTCCACTTAGTTGGGTGTGTGGTATTGGGAATCAAACCCAGGTCTTCATGAATACCAGGCAAATACTCTACCACTGAGTCACCTCTCCAGCCCTTTTCTTTTCAATTCTTTTGGGAATATATCACGGACTTAAATTTCTTATTTTGTGGCATTTCTATGTTTGTAATTCTGAGAAACTTCCAAAATGTATTCTACAACAGTTTCACCATTTTACATTTCCATAAGCAATGTATAATTGTTCCAATTTTGCCATATCTTCGCTATTTCTTGCCTTCTTTTTTTTAAAATTATGACCATTACTATAGATATGAAGTGATACATAATTGTAAAATATAACTCATTTGCATTTCTCTGACTTATATTGAGTATCTTTTCACATGCTTTTGTGTATCTTCTTTGAAGACTTATACATTCAAGTCGGTACCTATTTTTTAATTGGGTTCTTGGTATTTTTGTTGTTGAGTTGTAGGACTTCTTTACATATTCTGAATATTAAACACTTACCAGTTATGTGATTTGCAGGCACTTTCTCTCATGTTTAGGTTGTCTTTTCCCTTTCTTGATAATATTCATTGATGCACAAGATTTTACAAAGTCCAACTTATTAGTTTTTGTTGTTGCTCATGTTACTCATGTTGCTTGTGCTAAGAATTCACTGTGAAATCCAAGGTCATGAAGATACCCTTTTGCTTTCTTCTAATTTCATGGTTTTAGTTCTTACTTTTATGTTTGCTGATCCATTTTGAGTTAATTTTTTGAATATTGATTGTGGAAGGCAGGAGTCCATCTTCATTCTGGTACTTTATTCAATCAGATGCTCCAGGTTCAGATGTAAGTATCCAGGGCTAAACAGAATTGAGAAAGAGACACAGAAATTCAGATATAAAATCATATTTATTTATTTATGTATTCATTTGCATTTTACCTTATTCTGCAGAACTCACTCAAGCCTTCCTTTCTTCATATAAGCTTTACTGGGGATAGGTACAGGTAATGCAGAATACACAGACCAAACAGGAAACATGGAAACAGAAACATCGAATGAAGGTAGAATCATATAGTTTATGCATAGATGAATAGTTTTCCTTATACCATGGAAAGAACTTAAAGTATTAAAAGATCTGCGATAAAATTTTGAATAATTTTGAATGATGCAAGATGTGTATTTCCTTTGCAAACAAAAACAAAACTAAACAAACAAAACAAAAACCCACCTCATTTACATATATGGGTTCCTGAACTTGTGTAAGTTGGCCAAGGGGTATACTGACTGGGCTGGTTTAGACTGAGAAAGGCTAGTAACTCTCTGCAGAAGGACTCCAAAGACAAAAGGTGAGTATTGAGAAGGACAAAATTCTTTGTGGGCTGGTTTGTGAAGTGAGAAATGGTTTAAGAGAGAAATGAAGGTAGCTTTGGAGACATCCAGGTAAAACGAAGAGCTCAGGAGGGTTGTCCTGTGAATGGAACTCAGGGGGTTTGTTTTTAAAAATTCCAATTAAAATTTAAACATTTGCTCAGTCATTTTGAATATTAAATTGTTATTTCTTTTGAACAGGACACCATGTGGAGAATGACAGATGTATTATCTACACAATATTTCTTTCTCATTTCATCAGTGAAGGTATTTACAAAAGGAACCCAAAGCACTATACAGATTCAGTGCAATCCCCATCAAGATACCAATGTCATTTTTACAGATGTAGGAAAAGCAATTCTGAAAGTCATTTGGAACAAGAAATCCAGAGTAGCTAAAACACTACTAAGTAAGAAAGATGAAACAGGTAGTTTTGCAATACCAGATCTAAAATTACACTATCGAGCTGTAGTAACAAAAACAGCATGGTACTAGTATCAAAGTAGGAATGAAGACCAATGGAATAAAATAGGAGAATCTGAGACAAACCCAAAAATCTTTAAACAACTGATCTTTGACAAAGGGGGTCAAAATATAGCATGGAGAAAAGTCTATTCAATAAATGGTGCTGGACAAACTGCACAGCCATTTGCAGAAAGTTGAAATTAGATCCTTATCTCTCACCTTGCACAAAAAAAATCGAATCAAAATGGACCAAGGAACTAGGAATTAAACCGGCTACCATGCAAATGCAAGAAGAAAAATTATGAGAAACACTCTAACATATAGGAGTAGACAGAGAGTTTCTCAACAAGACTCCCAAAGTGAAAGAATTAAAATCAAGAATCAATGAATAGGAGCTGGAGCAGTGGTGACTCAGCGGTTACCATGCTTCCCAGGCATGCACAAGTACAAGAGCTCAAACTCCAGCACCCACATACACAACTAAGTGTCAGAGCAATGAAAGCCATGTGAAAAGATAAAAAAAAAAATTGATTGTCTCTCTCTCTCTCTCTCTCACTCTCCTTCTCTCTTAAAAAAAAAAAAAGAGAATCAATGAGAGCAATGCCATTAAAAAAACTTTTGCTCAGCCAAGGATTTGGTCAAAACTCTCAAGAGAGAATCTACAGAATGGGAGATAATCATGGCCTGTGATTCCACCGACAAGGAACTAATGTACAAAATTTACAAAGAACTCAAAAATCTTAATATCAAAACCACAAACAAATCAATCAATAAACGGGCTAGAGAGCTGAAAAGAAACCTCTCAAAAGAGGAAATCGAACAAGCCAATGAATATATGAGAAAGTGTTCTAAATCACTGATAATCAGAGAAACGCAAATCAAAACTACCTTAAGATTTCACCTCATTCCAGTCAGACTGACAAATATCAAGTGTGTGAGTGTGTGTGTGTGTGTGTGTGTGTAATAACAGATGCTGGAGGGGTTTCAGGGAGATAGGGATACCAGCACACTGTTGGTGGAACTGTTGACTGGTATAGCCATTCTGGAAAACAGCGTGGAGACTCCTCAAAAAACTAGGGTTGGATCCACCATTGGAACCAGGTATTCCTCTTCTGGGTATTTTCCCCGAGGAGTTAGAATCAGCACATTACAGAGACACAGCAAAATCCATGTTCATATCAGCTCAATTTACAATAGCTAAATTATAGAATCAACCCAGATGCCCCTTGCTGAATGAATGGATCTAAAAGCTCTGGTATGTATACACAATGGAGTTCTTTTCAGCTATTAGAAACAACAATATTGTGGCCTTTGCAGGTGAATGGATGCCCCTGGAAGAAATCATGTTGAGCAAAGTTAGCCAAACCCAGAGACTCAAGGGTTGAATGATTTCCCTCATGCATGGAGTGTAGAGCAAAATCCAGGCTTGGGTGAAAGGTTGTCAAACTCATGTATTAAATCTGGCAAAGGTATAGCAACACATAATCTAGAGAAACCATACATAAGTGACAGTGAGAGGGTAGAGTGTTTGGTGAAGGGGAGGGGAGAGAGTGGGAGGATGGGGAGGAATCTAGGGAGTCAAACAACAGTATAGCATAATCTTTACCCCTGTGAGAAGCCAATCAATACTTATGCAATCATTTAATTCTGGAAATTTCATAATCTGATTGTGAAATTTCCAGAATTATGTATGTAGACATTCATATTGGTTATAGGGGCAAAGAGTCAAGAAACTGGGGTGTGGGCAATGTGGGGGTAACACTGGGTTAGGAGCCAATGCATAACATATTGCTAATTTATATGCATTTATGATTGCACAATAACTCAGCTCCTTAATAAAAATAAATAAAAAATTTAAAACATCCCCCAAATAGTAGAATATAATAGGTACAGTACTTACTTGGGACTTAACAAAACTTTTTACCTGCTAAGATTTCCTTATTTTAATGGTAAGAAAAAAATGGAAATATATACAAGATAGATAGATAGATGATACAGAGATAGGTAGATAGATAGATAGTTGGCTTAATATCCCTACCACTTCCAAACATAAATTGAACAGAAGGATGTACTTCATGAGAAAATTCACAAGATTCATTCTAAATGAGTGGTGGGCATTGATTTCATAAAGTTTCTGGGAAGTCAGAATAAACTTTTAAAAGCTACTGCTCTTTTGTGATGACCACATCTATAAGTCAACCCATTTCCCAGGCAAATATCCTGGCTTTGATCAATTCGTCTTCATTCAACTGATAAGACAGACTGAATCCACGCAATCACTGAAGTCGTCCGAGAGACCAGTTCAATTGGATTTCAATTTGATTTGTTTTTGTTCGATAGACACAACTAGAGATGCCTAGAAGGTGCACAAAGCAATTACCTCAGGAGCTTGAAAATTATGAATCTTATTTGCCATGAATTATTTCTAATTAGAGGAAATCTATTTGGAAATTGTTTTCAATACTGTACTGTACTGTATTCACTATGATGTTTTAAAACAATCTATCTTATGGCCTAGTTTTATTGTTGTCATCCTATGGTAGCATAATTTGACAGAAAGATCAGTGACTTAGCAATCAAATAATTGAAACTGTAGTCTTGCCTAGACTATTAACAACAAGCAAATTTGAAAATTTCTCAAGATATGCTTCCTTATCAGTAAATCTAGAGAATAAAGCATGAAGAGTGCTATACATTTTTAACCTACAGTGTTTTCTAACTATCTCTTTCATCTTTTAATTTGCTTCTTCCAAAAGTTATAAGTTGGATTTGGAGGTGAAATTGATGCTCAGGTTGATAATGCTGTCTACTTGTACCATTCTTGTGTTTCCCCAAACGTAGGTCAGGAAATAATACCATAGTTGCTATATTCATTTCATTTCAGTCATGAATTCCATTTTCATTATATAGCACACACACCTAGCTGTTTGGAGATTAAAGAAATACCAAAGTTGCTTAGAGAGAAGCAAGAAAGCTATATGGACCATAAGAGAGAGAAAAATTAAATGTTATTCAATATAGCATGGCCAGTTTGTTAGATGTCTGTGATTAAGATCAGTATGTCCTCAATTTAGTTGTTAATTCTGTTTGTCACTTGAAAAATATGTGTGATTTTGAAGGTAATATTAAGACATACCAGCCACAAGTACTATTTATTACCATAGCTTCCTCTTAAAATTTTCTTCCCATATGACCTGATATTCTCATTAGCACAGTAATTTATTATATTTTGTTTAGACAGAGGAACATTTTTCCCTCCAGAAAGCTACAATGTAACAGTACATACAGTTATGGAGTAGGAACTTTCATTTACACCATTGAAGGAAACATTTTTCTGCCTCTATTGGATTTGTATTTTGGATCCTATTACATAAGAACTTCAAGAATTTTGGAAGTTTTGGAAAATTAGCTTCCCTCCTCCTCCTCTCCTCTTTTTTGTCTTCTCAAATACTTCTTTGCAAAAGGAATGAATCAAAGGCAATGCTTCAAAAAGAGAAGCAGACACTTACTCACTTACTGTTTGTGGAATTGAAGAGAGGTGGGTGCACCTGAGCCGCAAGCTTTCTTCATCAGTCACTGGAATTTGTGCACACATTCTCTGCCCAGAATGTAGTAAGTTTACAGAATTGGGTTTTTTCCCTAAGTGGGGAGATCTAAAAATCTGGGTGTATTAAATGAATTGGGGGAAAATTGTGGAAAGTCTAGGTGTAGCCACAGGTAATCCCTATTTGTCCATGAGTTGTTTCTAAACCATAGCTGGGATATTGCATATTCATTCCTATGGCAGACACCTTTGTGTGTTTGAGTTTTTAATGGGGATGGTTACAATGATGACTTACAAAATTGTTACAAATTGATCATGAGTCAAAGAAAGCTTAAAAATAGCTCTTCCACCTTTCTTGGCTCATTTCAATACTTCTTCTTAATTATTTTTTACTACCTTCTCTTGAATTTTGAACTTTAGGAATTATCTACTGATTTCTCCTCATGGTTTTAAGATTTAGTTTCCTGTTTTACCAACCTCACACCTCATATGCCTTAGAACCATCCCCCAAAATAGTTATAACCTAATTTGTATTATAATCCACAGTGAATGTTCATGGCTCTGAATTACCTGCTACTGGGTCAGGGAGAGTGTTTTTAATATATGTTCCTTCTTTTTTCATATTCTGTAATTCCTGGCTGAAAATCACTGTGTTCTTTTAAATTTGCTTAGGCTTAGATAATGCCTTTGAAAATGATTTCCCCCCCAATCTTCCAAAGCACAGAAAAATTTCCAAATTTTCAAACCCATAAGGTAATCAATTATTTTTTTGTTTTGTATGTTAAAGCCCTCATTTCCATGACCCTCCTTCTTGTGTCTCTTTGCATTTTTTTTTTGTTTTCCTGTTATCTCAGTTTTCCCTTTATCTTCTCTTTTCTGTCGTTGTTGGTGGTATCTGAATTCTGTTGATCAATACAGTACCTGTGCGATTTTTCCACATCATTGTATGCATCAGTACTTTGTTTTGGATTGTTGTGCAGTATTTTAGTGATGAGAATAAAATTTATTTTTCCATTTTCCTATTGGATTGTATTTTTCTGACATTGCTTACATCAGTAAAGCTGCTTGGAGCAACCTTTCTTATGTCTTTTGGTGGACTTTGGCACCTGAAGTATTAAAGTTCTATCTCCACAATCATTGCAGTTAATGGGGAATATATCTTATTTTTTAAATAGGTTTACTTCAGAAAGCAGACATGGATTTTATTTGTATAGTCCATTCCAGTGTATGTGCTAGCATCATATATCAAATTCTGGGAAATAACACTGTGTTCTTCTGGGTTTGTTGGCAACTATTAGTTTCTAAAATTGCTTATAAAACAGTGATGGAAGAATGCTACCATCTCTAGTGCTTTTGCTTTTATTATATTGGTGATCTATTTCCTTAGTCCTTCTTGGCTCTCTTAACCAACTGTTAGCAGAGAGTTGGTCTGAGAATTTGGCATTTGGCTTTGACAGCCACAATGCTCAAGAGGTAAATTTCAGCACTCTACTGTTGTAGATTTTCAATGTTTTTATTTTAATTATTTCTTATATTTAAAAATGCACATGTATATACTCCGGTTTCTCTCACATATACTTTTTCTTTTAGGATATCTTTCATATAATATAAATAGACATATAGACTGTCCCTGATTTATGACCTTTTGCCTTTTCCCTGATAGAATTTCTAATTTTAAGATGAGAGTGATGCTCATTTAGTAGAATCCTTCAATTTCTAGATTCTGATCTGTTCCTCGGCTAGTGATACGCAGTCTTACATTCTTTTGCAATGCTGGGCAGTGGCCCAGGTATTGCTCCCATGAGGCATTTGATCAGAGGGTAACAATCCACACATCACAGTGTTACTGTGTAGCTGAGCTGCGACATTCAGTGGGTCAGCTGTATTACATACATTTTCTAGTGACAGTGTTTTCACCTTGCAATATTTATTAGTATATAACCCCATCCTAAACTCTGTTATTTGAAATTTGAAGTATGTTTCCTCATCACACTCTCTGTATTCCCCTGCACTACCACAAACACAATCAGTTCACATGTGCTAATATCAAACAGAGGGCTAGCCAAAGTATATAACTTATTATTGAGAAAACAGAATTGGAGAATGTGTCTTGTTCTATGGCCAACTATTATTTCCCTTGGAATAGAGTTTTCTTCCCAGAACTGCATTCCCATACCACATCCAGGATCCCATCTGACACAAGAAGAGACATGGAATCCCTACATCTTCAGGCCAGGCTGCTCTCAGGGAAGGGACAGAAGGAAAGCTGGCTGGGCTGCCTATACACAGAACCCTCTCTAAACTTGTGTCTCAGAGAGATCACTGCAGAGCTAGGCTGCAGTCCCAAAATCTCCTAAAGGACCATGAAAGAAACATGGAGAGGAGAGCTTTCATGAGAAAACCAATTACATAGCATTAGCCATAAGCCAAGCTCTACTCCAAGGACTTTTATATTTTTAAAACTATCTAATCCTTAAACATTGTCTACTTGCTATCTGCATTTTACAGATGAATGGATGGCCCAGAAAGAGTAGATAGCTTGTCCAAGGTCACACTGCTAGCAGGTGGATAAGCTGAGGCTGAAACTCATGTGGTCCACACCAAGTCTACAGCACTTCCTACAGCCTGTGATGTCTTCCTTTAAGAACTGTGGAGTTTGAGAAGTTATCTCATGGAGACTGAGGGTACAAAAGTGTCCCTCAAAGAACAGCACCCACCCTTTTGAGTCATCTTCTTTCTACACAACCTTCTGCCTTTTTCTGTGCTCCTAGGACCACTGTGAGAAGGTTAGCTTTTGCTCCTCTTCTGTTCAAACCCAGGATTTAAAATGAGTCTGCGTGATCCATTAATTAAGTTAAATCAGAGATTGCCCTCTTCTCCCAAGTTGATCTCTTGTCACTATTATAATTTTCATTTCAAAAGTTCCCTGCCATTCTGCTGAACATAACTCACTAGAGATTATGCAATACACACAAATGACTCCATGAAATTACTAGGAATTTGCTCATAAATATAAAAAGATCCCAATTTTGCACAATATGAACCCTTTTCCATAATTAAATTATCAAGAGAGAATTAAGGTCCCCAAATTCAATCTTCTTGCTCTTGCAATTCAATGTCCTAAGAAATTAAAATCCAAAATCATCTGCAATTCTTTATTCTGGTGAATTTCAGTCTTAGGAGAGATTTCTCAGTTCCTCACGGAGTTGGGTGTCCTCCACAGTAGAAGTCTCTCTATGTGGAAAGCTTCAGGATTGCTGCCAAATGTAAATCTTTCAAATCTATGCTACTCACAGGTCCAAAATTCTAAGTGTTACAGTGAATTAAGAGATCAAATAGTGATTGCCTCTTCTTGCCAAATTCTTCTAAAATGGAATTGCAAGACAAATGTTATATATAAATGTTTACACACATATATGTGCATGCATATGGGTTTAAATAGGCATGTATGTTTGTATGCATGTATGCACACAGCTAAAAAGAAAGAATTTCTTGCTATTTATATTAAATACATAATATGTATTTATATTTATAAGATTTACTTCATTTAATGTGTTTAAATTGTTTCACAGATTTTTCAATTTCTGTGCATAGATAATGAGTGCAGTCACATACACATCTTTTTACTGGCTTCCTTTTAAACAACCTATTGAGAAAACAGTATCTATCATTATACTCCATTAAATTTTTTTCCTAAAGGACAGTGAGAGAGAGAGAGAGAGAGACCGAGAGAATAAATTTTTATTGAGTTTTTCACATTGCTTTTGTTGCTCTGACATTTAGTTGTGTATGTGGGTGCTGGGGTTTGAATCCATGTACTTGTGCATCCTGGGCAAGCACCCTAACTGCCAAGCCACCACTCCAGCCCCTATACTCCATTAAATTTTAAGTGTAGAATTAATTTCCTTATTGCCTGATTTACTATTAGAAATATGTTAACAATTATTATGCACATATTTAAATGCCCCTCCCCACACCATATTCTAAGTTTGGATCTTTTAAATTTTTTACCTTTGCAAAAAAAAAAGACTTGGAGCTTATCACTGGAACCCTAAAACTGAACATTCAAGTATACATGGAGGCAGAGTAGTAAAGGTGGGACTACTGGTCTTAAAATGCTTTATTAAATTTTAATACTTAAAAATAACTTGTTATTCATACAACATATATTGATTTTAATTTTATTCAATATCATACTTTAGAAATATGTTAGCTAATTACAAGAATATAAGGTATAATCTACTTTTAAAACATGACAAGCCCTTTTCAGGCTCTTTCAGAAGTTATTTTTTTCTGCAAAGGTTTGGATAGAATGCCCTAATTTCCAATGCTGCGTTTTTCTTCTTGGAGGAAAATATGTCCTTTATCCTTACTTAGAGGAAGTATACCTTACCTTGAATGGCCTCAAGGATCCTGGAGGCTTTTAAAAACAATTTCTTAAATCTTACATATGTTTCAATCATTCTTACCATACCTGGTAGGATGCTCTGGATAGTTGCACCATGGGAAAGAGAACAAACTGTAATGCTTGATAGATGTTATTAAGACCAGACAACTCTGTGATCTAAAACACACCTCTAATATTTTCCAGTTGGGTAAACTTAGGTAAAATTAATGCTTTTAAGCTTCATTTTTACATATTTATTAAGTGGAGATAACAATGGCTTTCTAATTTGTAATACTTGGGGTGATTGAATTGAAGAAATAAATATAAACTTCGTAACATGGGATTTTAGTAGTATGTGTTAACTTCAGGGTCTGCTGATCTGACATCTGTGAGGTTATATTCTAAAATGGAAATGTGACAATGCTGTGCATCTCTCTCCAGTGAGTTTTAATGAATAAAATTACATTTACTAGCTCTTGTGTCCCTTCACGTCAGACCAACAAAAGCTAGACTGAACACAGACGTTATTTCCTTACTTGTGCATATTTCTATCCATTTCCTATTGCAGTTGGGATCAAAAGGGGACATTTGTAAGGTAAGAGCTTATGGGACACAGTACAGTTATCTCACCATTCCAAAGTGGCCCAGGAGGTGTTCTTCTGCTCCTACAGACTTGATGAATAGATAATGCCATAATGAACCTCCATTCTAATGATGTATTTTATTCCTCTAACATATTAAATATAGCAAATGCCAAATGGAATTGAAGAGAATGGAACAAAACTCAGCACATTCGTTTCCCCTTGAAGCACACTGGGACAATATTTGAGATATCCTGCCAAAGATTTTCCGCCTGTAAGTCTTACAAATGCTATGTTGTGACGTGCATCTTGATGCTTCTCTGTGAGCGATCGCCATTCATTCTGCCAAAACAAGTGACGTAAAGAATGCTCACACAATGCGTGAAAGTTATCATCTCAAAGCCAAGCATTTAGGGTGGGACGTTGTAAAAATGTCCTATGGGAAAACACACTCACACTTGCAGATGCATGTGTGCACCACACACACACAGACACACACCAGTTTGAAAAGCCTTGAATTCGAATCCTGGTTTCTTCTCTGCTCATATGACCATGAATGAGTTTGGTTTCTCCTCTAAAATTCAGTTTCATTGCCTTCAGAATACATAATTTTTCACTGTCTAGCAACATACGTCATGAAGTTGGAACCAACACAGAGCCTACCCCACATTCTTTCTTGTGTAAGTAATGTTACACACTCCTAAAGAAGACTCTTAAGCAGTTTCTGTTATGGGTAGAAATATTAAAGGTTTTAAACACTAGTGATAGGTTTTTGTTCCCATGTGTGTCTCTTGCCCCCAGTACTTGTATTATTCAACAAGCACATTCTACAGGGATTAGAAAATTAATATAGAAGTAAGTGGTTCCATCAGTCATTTTGTTTTGTTGTTTATTTGATTGAAATTTCTTCATTTCATTTTCAAAAAATGTTACAAAATACACAAATATCTGAGCATGAAATAACTCTACAATTCAATAAATGTTAAGCATCCCTCTGCCTTGTGCTAAACTAGGTAGTGATGACATAAATTTAATAAAGCACCACCCCAAACTGTAGCCCTTGCACTCTGCTAATGAGAATGTAAAGAAATGCAGCCACCTTGGCAGACAGTCTGGCAATTCCACAAATGACTCAATGTGGAGATGCCAAATCCTCCTGCAAGCCCGGTCTGGGTATTGACCCAGGAGAAACAAAAACCTATGCCCACATAAAATCGCATGCATGAATGTTTATGACAGCATTATTTGTTATAGTTCAAAACTGGAGACAACTCAGTGTCCATCAATTGGTGAATCAATAAAGTAATACAGCTGTACAATGAAACAGTATTCTGTAATGAAAATAAAGTACTGGTGACTGTCATGACATGCACAAATCTTGAGATCATCATACTTAATAAAAGAAGCCAATCACAAAGGACCATGTATTTACTGTTTGATTCCACTCATGAAATGTACAAAACGGGAAAACTGTAAAGACAGAAAGTGTATTGCTTCAGGCAGGGAAGCGGGGTAGTACTGGAAAGGTTGGGAATGTAGGGAGTGAAGCTGAGATGGGTAGAGTTACTTCTTCCTCGGTGTAATGAAATGTTCTAAAACTGATGGTGGCAATAGGCACACAACTCTGAATGTACTAGAGGTCAATGAAGCTGCTAAAAATAAATAAAGTGTAATTCCTGTTCTCCTAAGTGAGACAGGTATGCTAACAAAACAGTCATGATGAGGCCAACTACGTAGATCCGTTTCATTCTTTCACTCACTAGGTCCTTTGACAGGTACTGAGGGCGGAACACACATACAGCAGTGAACAAAATAAATATGGTTTCTGTTCTCATAGAGACAGTAATAGGCGCTTAATTGATTTGCTTTGTTTAGAAAAATGAGAGCATGACCCTATTGATTTCTGAAATCTAATTTTTAGTTCCTGTGTCCTAAATGGGATTACTTTAAATTTCATATAAGACATAAAGGTTTTTCCTTTGGGATTTTTGGAAAGATGGTCAGAATAAAAATACAATACAATAAAATAAGAGGTACTTCATCCCAGGCAGGTAAAGGTAGAGTCCTTGACTGTGGCTAAAATGAGAGCATCTCCAACCAGCTTTATTGATTCTTTTTTATTCAGTAGTGAAAAATTATCACTATTTGGAGTTCATAATAAAAAATCCATAGACATATGAACAAAATAGCTTAGATGCAATAATTTAAGAACTACAAAAAAACTTCCTTCTACCTCTTGTACTATTTTTCCTCTGTCACTTAGAAGAGGGGTTCTGTGTACACTAAAGTCCAGTGGACGCGTTGTAAGAAATGGAGACTTAGTAGATGAGTCAACAACTTCTTTCAGTTGGTGGAAGCATGGCCACCTCTTATTTTGCCCCATTGACCTCTCCATCCCAAACCACTCAAAAAGCTAAGCAGAATGCAGAATGAAACCCATGAGGACAAGGCATGGGACAAGAATTTATAATCTAGGCTTAAAGGGATTTTATTGATAATACACAGATAAGCTTATGAGGGAAAAGTAACCTGTGCAGATTAGGAGCTGTTGTGATCTGATAACTTATTGATACCTAATCCCCAGTGTGGTGGTATTAGATGGAACCTGGGGGAAGTGATTAGTACCCCTATCAAAGAGACCCAAGAAAGAGATAGAGTGAGCTAGCCCTCTTCAGCAGCTGAGGACACAATGAGAAGACCTCGTCGATGAACCAGAAAGCAAAATTTCACCAGAAACTGAGTCTACTGATGCTTTGACCTTGGATCTCAGCCTCAGAAATAGGAGCATTCTTTTTTCATCACTAGAAGCCATTCTGTTCATGGTATTTTTGTTAGCAACATTAATGAGTGAGAGGGGATTGGATCAGACTAACCAGCAATGTGGATGGCAGGGTGCAGGTTTGATTTTGACACCAAGAAGAGCTGGTATTCAGTCCCGTGCTTTACTGCTAACTCGCTGTGTGATGTTCCATCCTTGGTTGACTGATGGAATTGAACGAAAAGGTCTTTCAGCTCCTCTTAACTCCAAAATTAATATTTTTTCATTATGTGACAGTCAACCTAAGAACTTTTCTTGTTGCATGTTGAGCATAATTAATCTGAAATCTGAAATGCTATGTAATCTGAAACTTTTTGAGCTCCAACATGACACCAAAGTGGAAAATTCCATACCATCAAATTTTATTTCATACACAAAGTTATTGAAAGAATGATAAAAATCATCTTCAGGCTATGCACAGAAGGTACATATGAAACATAAATGAATTGCAGACTTGGGTCCCATCTCCAAGACATACCCTATGTATCTGCAAATGCTCCAAAATACGAAAGTATTCTAATGTCAGAAGCACTCTTGGTTACAAGCATTTTGAATAAGGGGTATTCAACCTGTATACTTTTTGGAGTATAGATTGTGGATAATGAGGGTAGGATTCAAAATTTAAGCTGAGAGTGAAAAGTCTATCATTCCTTACAAAGTTATTTCTATGCTAGGAAGATTCTTTATAGCGTGATTTAATTCACCTATGAAGAAGGGAACAGAATGGCCCTGTGAGATTCTTTTGAGGATAAAATAACATCCCACATAAAAAGCACCCAGGCCACACAATGTACTCAAGGAATGAATGTTGTTGTACTTGATCTTCTGTAGATGTATTTGCTTTATACCAAGTGGTCTGCTCAACATCTTTGGTATAACAGTTCTCTTAACATGTAAACGTTGTACTTGATACATTCAGATACTCTCTAACTCGAAGATCTTTTGTGTCTTCCTCTAGTCTGTGAAGGCCAAAAACTTTTTCTAAGCTCTAATTATAATCTCTAAACTGATGAATTATTCCAAGCACCTGACTGCTGTCTCTTCTCTGATATTGTTGAGAAGCCCATAAAGACAGTGTAGGGAGAAAATTGGGGAAGATGGGTGAAGAGAGAGAGAGAAGGGAGGAGATAGTGAGCTATGAAAACAAGAAAACGTAGTCCAGAAGTTAGAAGAGGAAAAACTGGTTAAAAAAGCAATAATAGAAAAAATGAAAACCTTAATTCAAATTATTTATATTTTGTGATTTCTAAGTCTTTTAAAAGACCAAATAGTATTTTTATTTTAAGAAAAAATATATAACTATACAAGAAAGTGTGTATTTAAAGAATTTATACAAGAATGTATACACATGTGTACAATAAAAACAATATTGTTCTTAAAAATTCAAA
>PVKS010008427.1:0-68361 GCA_004027875.1 Aplodontia rufa | reverse complement strand
TAGCAATGTGGCTTCATCAATGTTTATAGCAGCTCAATTTACTATAGCTAGACTATGGAACCAACCCAGATGCCCCTCACTTGACGAGTGGATACAAAAGCTTTGGTACATATATACTATGGAATACTACTCGGCCATTAGGGAGCATGATATGATGTCTTTTGAAATCAAATGGATGGAGATGGATAGAATTATGCTTGGTGAAGTCTCCCAATCTCAGAGACTCAAGGGCCGAATGGTTTCTCTCATCTGTTGATGCTAACATATTTGGGGAAGCAGTAGGGCTGACGGCTAACCTCGCAAAACTGCAAATTGAATGACTTTCAGAACATTAGGGGGAGGGCTCTATAGGATTCTCAGAGGTGTAGGGAGGGGGATGGGGAGGGGGAGGGTATATGAAGAACTCATAGGAGACTGGAAATTGGGAAGATGGGGGAACCATCCCAGAAGCCGATGTCATTCCTCCACAAACTATCCATTTAACGCATGTGTTCTTCTGGGGGAAACTGCAAAAGGTAAAATCCAAGGTGGTTATCCATGAGCTGGTTTTTCCCCTCAATAACAAAGTTTATATCCACTGATTGATAATGTTTTGATAATGTTTCTTCCTCAACTGTATTTCTATATTCTTCTAATAATAAAAAAATAAAAACTGAAAAAAAAATTAAAAAAAAAGAATCAGCACATTATAGTGACACAGCAAAATCTATGTTCATAGTAGCTCAATTTGTAATAGCTAAATTATGGAAATAACCCAGATGCCCCTCACTGGATGAATGGATCCAAAAACTGCAGTACATATATACCATGGAGTTCTACTCAGAAATTAGAAACAATGATATTGCAGCCTGTGATGGTAAATGGATGGCAATGGAAGAAATCATGCTGAGAAGTCAGCATAACCCAGAGAACCAAGGGACGAATGTCTTCACTCATCTGTGGAGGCTGGAGCCAGACCCTGACTATTGTAAAAGGTGGTCAATTCTCATGTATTAAACCCTGAAAAGATGTAGGGACATACAACCTAAGGCATTCATAGTGATGTACTGGGAAGGAGTGGGGAGGGAGAGGGATAAGGGTGGGTAATTAGTGGGAGTTCTAGGGGGTAAATCTAATTTTCAAAATATAAATGTTTTATATTGTTTCATTGGAAGCATGTTTGATTGTTCAACAAATAAATTTCTTTAAAAAAAGAATATTTGCCCTTTTACAATATATATATATTAAAAGAGAAAGCCAGGAAATAAGTAGCTAAAATGTAATATGAGAAATTTTTTCTGAAAGCTTTGTAAACACAAATAAAGAAGACAAATGGAAGTTCAGGGACATTTTTAATGATAGGAGGCCACACTGACATGAAGTTATTTGATCCAAGACCTGAATGGATGGGAGAGTGATCTATGGTATGGATGTAAAGAAAGGAGAGCTGTGGGAACGGAAAACAACACCTAAGTCCTGTAAGTAGGAGAAGGTCTGTCATGCTCAAGGTGCAGCCAGCAGACCAATGTGACTGGAGCAAAGTAAAAGAAAGGGAGAGTGGCAGGAGGTGTGGTCAAACACAAAGGCCAGATGAGAGGCACTAATTTTGAATTTTAGTATGGGGGAAAGCCTATTAAAAACATTGTTTTCCCCTAAATGCTAAATAAAAAATTGCTTTACATTTCAGAATGTCAATATATTTTTAAAAGGTCTAGATTTTAAATCTTTGTAATATTATAATTCCCCTTTCCTATGACCCAGTTGCACTATATTTGTTTGAATTATCTTCTAAGGCTAAGTCAGTCATTTGGGCATGGCTAAAGCTTGCCTCAATGCTCCATTATTATTTGTAAAGTTGTTTAGATCATTACAATCTAATTTTTATTTATAGCTTTGTTTTTATCCATAAATACATTTTGATTTATGCTCTCTAGCAGTGAGAGCATTTTGAAGAGATTGACATGCTAGCACTTCTATGTGGCTGAGATAACAAAACTGACATTTTTCAGATAGCAAAGTATAACCCCAAACCAGCATGAATTAGGTATAACAAAGTCGGTGTTAGAGGTGCCAATATATTACAAAATCAATAGCATGTCAGTCAGTTCCCTCAGAATGTTAGTAGATATTTTATAACTAAAATTTCCACAGTCAAGTAACAGTGGGAAATTACTTAATTGAAGTTATTTTTAATTTCTTTAGCAGAGAAATGAGCAGATCCTTGTAGGAACGTATCTACCAAAGATGCACCCATTGTATGTAGTATTTCCCAAGTTGCTTTGTCCACACTGCTTATTTAATGGTATCTCTGCTGGGATACTAGGAAATGATCTCTGATTGGCCCAGAATATGTGGATCTGGACCTCTGTGCAGAGGTCCTTCAGGAGTCACAGTGGGGATGTCACTGTGGTACAAGACTTTCCAGTGGACTACTGTCTCTTTGACTGCTTCTGGTCATGAATACTAAGTTCCAGATAATATTCTTAAATTTTGGATGCAGACAGACTCCTCTAATCATGGCAATAACTCTGCAAGGTGGTCTGCTGCGATCATTCTTACTTTAAAGGTGAAGAAATTAAGACAGACATGTGAAATTACTTGTCAAAATCACTGATCTCATAAGTAACTGAGCCAGGCTGACTGGCTCCAGACATTATTCTATTAGCTCTAGTGTTCTGCCTCTCAAAAACTACCAGGGTGTGCCATATTGGAGAATAACTGAAGCCACCAGCTCTGTTACAATTCTAGGATATGTGGTTTTCTTTTTCATCATGCTGATTACACCCTCTGTTTCCCTCTGTTTCTATCCCCTGTGTATCACACATTTTTACTTCTGTTCCCAACTTAAGTCCTATGACTGAGATGTCAATTCTTGATTTCCATAATAGCTTGAAACTTATTCATTGAAAACATAACCTTGTCTTCTAATTGCATAGCATTTATCAACTGTATTAAAATTAGTAAAGCTATTTTTGTTTCTAAGTACATTTGCAAGAATGTGGAAGTTGTCACACACACATATCACCTACAACATATTCTTTGTTTTCTTTGCTCAGTGGGAAAGCATTTATAACTATGCAGATGTTCACATTTCCCTACCTCTCTCTCTCTTCATTTTTATTCATTTAACAAATATTTATGGAGGTCCACCAGAGGCAAGGTACTGATCTAGTCTCTGGAGTTGCAGCACTGAAAACAGATACCTGCTTTTGATTGGCTTACATTCCAGTGCGAAGTGATAGATAAACCATAAACATCATGAGGATGTAAATTATATAGTGTATGAGAAAAGGAAAAGGGCTTTGGGAAACATAAACATAGAGCAGGATATTAGAGTTGGGGAGCAGTTGTATCATTGAATAAGGTAAAATCAAGTAAGCTATGGGAAAAACTTGGAGACTATGAAAGATTTAGCCCACAATCAAAAGGATATTTAAGAGAAGAACATTTCAGACTGAGAGCTGGAGGAAAGGCCATAAAGCAGGAGTTTGCCTGGAATATTCCTAGAAACTGATGGAGGCTAATATGCTGAAATAAGGTTAAAGAAGGCATAGGAGTTACCACTAGAAAGGTGACAGTGACCTGCTCCTTAGAGATTAGTATGAGTAATTTGTCTCCTACACTGAGTGAAAAGGGGCAGCCTTGTAGGGTTTTGAGTGGAGAAGAAATTTTATATAATGTTTATATTTCAAAGATCACTCTGGCTTCTGGATGGAATATTCAAAGTGGGGCCATGGAAGGAGGTGGTGGGAGTTAAATCAAGGACACCTGTTAGAAAGCTACAATAGAATTCACAGCAAAGATTATATGCTTTGGATCAAGGTAGGAATCATTATTTTAGTCAGCTTTTGCATCATTATGACCAAAATACCTGATAAGAACAACTTAGAAAAGGAAAAGTTTATTTTGGATCATGGTCCATTGCTCTGGTCTCAAGGTGAGGCAGCTCACAATGACAGAAGGGCCCAGAGCAAGAAAGCTCCTCAGCTCCTGGCAGTATCAGAAAGCAAAGTGAGAGGGAGAGGGAGAAGGGTCACAAGGAAGATGTGCCCTTCCAGGGCAGCCCTCAGTGGCCTTCCTTCTCCCACCACTCCCCAGCCACCTACAGTTATACCTAGTCTGTCCATTCAACCATAGGTGGATGGATTGGGTTAGTTCTCATGATCTAATCATCTCACCTCTCATAGTCCTGTTCTGACAGGAACTTATGGGCAAACCATAAGAGTAGAAGCAGAAAAACTGGTGGGGGTGAGTCTGTGAGCAGAGTTGAAAGGTACAGGTAAACAAATCGAGAGTCATCAACCTATACATAGCATTGAAACACAGGGAGATATTGGAGCTCTCTGAGGATATGTTGTAGACAGAGAAGGAGGTGATGCCTGAGACTGGGACATGAGTCTATGCAGCTTCAAGAAGACTGGGAGGTGCCAGCAATAACAGACTAAAAAGGTCCAGTGCATCACGGGAAGACCAGGAGAGAGTGGTATCCTGAACCAGGGGAAATCGTGTATTAAGAGAGAGGAATGCCTTTAATAATATACTAAGCCTTAAGCTCCTCCTGCCCCTATCTCCCCATAATGAAGACCGAAATCGTGGCCTCCATGCATCGCACAGTCATTTTCCGCCCAGAGGATGGGGTGAGAAGAATTTGGGAGAGAAAAGATTTTCTAGGTTGGTTTATTGCCTGTCAAATATTTCTGCCATTTCTAAAAAGCCCTTTCCTCCGTGGTTACTTTAAACACCTTCTTCACAACATACCTGCTTGCTTTTTGCCACGTTTCCTCTGCTTGGTAGTTTTAAATCCCTCAGTGATGATTTACATCAGGATGTAGGAAAAGACCACTAAAGATTTTCTGATCAGTTAAAACCAAAGAAGAAAAGGAAAACATTTAGGTTTCAACCTTGAACACATTTGTTTAAAGTTTACAAATTTTGTAATAAATTACCTGAGCCATTACCTGAACTAAACCACTAATTCAATGTCAGTCCCTTTCCCTGAGAATTTATTTCAGAATTTTTGTTGAAATCAAACAGGTTACATTGTAGCATAATGATTTCGGTCCGCTTGCATTTCTTACATGTAAAACAAACCTCTATATTAAAGAATTGGATGACGCATGATTATAGACACAGTATTAAAACATTGACTAGCTCCCATAATCACAGCCTCCTATTCCTCAGCAACTCCTAAATATAATTTAGTTCAATTGTAATACAGTGGTCCCCTTTAGCCCATGCTTCTGTTTTTTTCTGAGGTTTTAATTATTCACACTCAACCATTGTCCAGAATTATTAATATGCATTAGCCTTCATCCTTTTTTTATTTGAGGTGCAAGTAATAAAATCCAGTATTTTGCACATGCAAGACAATACTCTAACACTGAGCCACACTCTTACCCTAATTTTATTCTTTTTAGAAAGATTACATTCACCTAACTTTTACTATAGATAATGTTATGTACATTCTATTTCATTGTTGGTTATTAGTGTTAATCTCTTATTGGGCCTAATTTGTCAATGAAACTTTATGGTAGATGTGTACATATAGGATAAGGTAAAATAGGAAGTTCCAGGAATTCTCTGGGGTCTTTGAACATATGCCCTACAGGTAAGAAAGGACTAGTGTATATAAGACGCAAGTAGACAACAGCTAATTCTTATATCCTCCTTATCCTTACACTTTTCAATCCAAAAGGCAAACTATTTATGTGTA
Organism: Aplodontia rufa; assembly: GCA_004027875.1. Classification (NCBI taxonomy): domain Eukaryota; kingdom Metazoa; phylum Chordata; class Mammalia; order Rodentia; family Aplodontiidae; genus Aplodontia; species Aplodontia rufa. Next base: position 62,669 of record PVKS010008427.1, on the reverse strand, counting down.
TATAACCACCCTGCGTAGTCTTGCTAGGAGAGCCCTTCTTAAATACTTACTTTTTAATTAGTTCAAGAAAGAGTCTTTTCATCTTTTATATATCCTATCCAAAGGGCATTTCTACATTATCTATTCCAGTGTAATTACTGTTACAGACTATGTAGAAAGTATTTTATATGTATATGTGTATATGCGTGTGTATATGTGTGTAGACTGTTGCAGACATTTTTATGATCAGTATTCATGTGCTAACTAATGAAAGTGGAGTATCCCATTATAAATTAATTTTTAAAGCACTCCATGTATTTGCTTAAAGAGTAAATTATTTCAAAAGCCAAAAATGTTTTGATTAAATAATTGGCTATTTTATACAGGCAATACTTTTCTTCAATTTTTTTTCATAAATGATCAATGAGTATTTTTTGGATTCATGTGAACTTATTGTTAAATTTTCTTCTCCAAAATAATTAACTTTTATTAAAAGAGTTCAGATTTTTGAGTTTTGTCAGTTTGGGCAAAATAACACATCTGATGAAGTTTGTTAAAAATCTAATATTCAGCTTGTCTTGTTTTAGTAAGGTGGTAAATTCTAAGATGGTAACCCCCAAGGGAAATACCAGCTATTACTTAGCTAATAACTTCACTTATAAACAATAAAATTTGAAAGGATAAACTTACCCTATGACTTCTTTGTGAAAGAGATTCTATTTCCTTTTTCACTTCAAAATTTCTTTTATATACATATTACACTGGATTCTTAGAATGTATGATTTCATAAAAAACAGTGCATCGCATTTCATTTTTTTTTCTCTCTGGAAATTTATCATTTAAATAAATTATTCATGTAGAAATTTTACTTCCCTAGAAAATAAACAAAGGATAAAAAACTTATAATTAAAAAAGAAATGATCAACACAAATTCAGGATGGTTATTTCTGATGATGAGCAAAGAAAATGCGATGGAAAAGTGACACACAGTGTCTCGAGGACACACTTGTTTCCATCTCAGTGTTTCACGGGTCTGAAATAGACTATGAATTCTCATATTGATTCACTTGATTTTTTTGTTCTTTCTTAAACTTGTTGATTTGACAATGGAATGCATCTGAAGCAACTAGATAGATTTGATAAGTATTTTGGAGGAAATAGGTAGTAGCATATTTTGAAGAGAAAAGAAATAAACACTTCATGCAATAATAACTAGCTAGTGTCATCATGTAAAAAATCAATAATCCTAGATATCTGAAGCCTTGGTAATTTTGATTGCAATCTCTTCATTGTCATACTGTCTTAGCTTTCTCCCCTGGGTCCAGTCAGCTAAAGCAGATTGCACTTTCTCTCCACATCCATTCTAGTGCCCATTGGCAGCCAAATTTCTCACACTGTTTTCTGCACCAAAAGCCTGAGCTGCTAGGATTCGTCACTGGTAAGCTGTTTGTTCAAAGCAAATATTTCAATATTCCTTGTCAATCTCAAACAATGACCTGGAGTAGAAAACCTGAGTTGAAATCCCAGCTGTGTCACCTATTAGCGAAGTTTCAGCAAATCATTGTGCCACTCTAAATCCTTTACAAAATAAAACATTGCACCAATAATAAATGAAAGAAAGCAATTTATTACATTTTCCACAAATCAATTTACACATCCACAGAATCAGATTCAGCATATAGCTGTGTTGTGAAGATTAAATGAGATAATCTATGTGAAACTGCTTGGTAAATATCAAAGCAATCTAAAGATAAAAGCTAATATTACTATGTTTTAATTTTTATTTGTTGTGATTTGCCGCTAACCAAAGTTTGTGTCACTCAATTTAAAGAATTACATTTTCTCTTAAGATCCTTCCTTATTAAATTGTATCCTTTTAGAGATGATCAACTTTTCTTGGAAAAAAATGATATATCATTAACTGTAAATATTTTAAACCAAAGAATGAACAAATTTCTAGTGATATAAGTGAGCCAAATGGCATTTTGTAAGTTAAACATTTGTCAATTAAAACAAAGAAATAGTAGTCAGAATAGATCACCATAGGAGATAGAAACAGTTATGAATTGTAGGATCCTTTATTATGGAATAATAAGCCAGGCAAGCTTAGAGACCAGTAAGATCTTTCTGGCTACTCCTTCTTGATACAAATTTAATTGTTTTTGCTTAATTAGGTTTGAAAAGATAAACCATATTTATGGTTTAATCTAAATAGATATCTCCGTGCACTTTTCAAAAACAGAAAACAAAATGTATAAATCAAGATATTAACTAGAATATTGAACTGTTAGAAATATTAAGAAGATTTGAGAGATTTGATGGGAGTAACATAAGTGAAATAAAAATGATTTCTAAAAGTAGAGATTTTACTAATTTTGGAAGAATATACTATTAGACCATTTGATTAAAACTGTGGACCTTTTTGGTAGAAAAGCATTTTTTGTTTTGTTTTGTTTTGAAGAGAGAGGGACAGTTAGAGAGGGAGAGAAAGAAACAAAGCAAATCAATTTTTATTTAGTTTCTCACGTGGCTTTTGTTGCTCTGACTCTTAGCTGCGTATGTGGTGCTGGGGTTTGAACCCTCATACTCATGCATGCCAGGCAAGCGCCATAACCGCCAAGCCACCGCTGCAGCCCCAGAAAAGCATGTTTTTATCTAAACAATAATGTCTTAGTGACAAGAAATAATGCTATTCTAAGAAACTGAAATTGGAAAATACCAAACTTCTAGTATTTGATTTTATTTCAACATATGATACAGATATGTAGACAAGCATAAAATAACGATAATATATGTAATAAAGGGCTCCCAATTAATTATTAGACACTGATGGCAGCAAGCACATTTCAACTTCATTGTTTATTCCAATGGCCTTATACTTGACTGTGCATAATAAGAATGCTCAACACTCTTCCCTGATGGCACCTTGTTTAAGGAGAAGGAAGGCACCTTTTGCCATGCCTGAAACCTGGGCTGACTTAGATATGAAAATACCTTTAAATCATACTAACTTCTCAAGATTTAAATTATGAATCAGTCAGAAGTATTTTGCTTTTATTTCCAAAATCGTCCTGATCTTATATTGAGTGTTATGCATTTGAGTTCATTGAACTCTAAGTGACACAAAATAACCTGCATATTGTAAAAGTGTACACTTAAATGCATTTTGACAAATACATATCCATCCAACAATTCCTTGTAAACATTCTTAACCCAAAGAAAAGTAATGAACGTTTCATCACTTCTAAGTGTTCACACAATTTTTAAAAAATTTGTCCTTTGTTCTGTTCCATTGATCTATTTCTTTTTATATCTTATTACTATACCTTTGTAAATCTCACGAGGTTCTTGGTCCTAAGGGTTCAGAGTTTTCATCAGATTTGGAAAATGTGCAGCTGATATTCTTTGTATTGGTCTCTTTGCTTCTGAACGTATGAAACACCATTACAACAACTTTTAATGTGTTGGTTAACTATGTCTAACATTTGTGTCCGTTCTGTGTCAATTTTAACTGATTTTTCTTCCCTTTGGGGATAGTATTTTCCTCCTGTTTACCAGATGTCTTATTTGGTTTGCGCTATTATAATGAAATATCATACATTGGGAGATTTCTAAGCAACAGAAATTAGTTTCTCTCTGTTTTCAAGGCTGGGAGTCCCAGATGAAGCCCCTGGCAGAGTCAGTGTCTGATGAGGTCTGCTTTCTGGTTTACATGACTCCCTCTCAGTGCATGGACTCCCTCAGTGCATGCTGGTGTGGTGGAAGGGGCAAGTCTCCTCAAATCTCTTTCATAAAGGCACTAATCCCTTCAAGAGTGCTGCTGTCTTCTTGTCCTAGCCTTCTCTCAAAGATCCTACCTCCTAAAACAGCGGATCATTTTGCAGTGTTAAGATTTCAGCATGACTTTGGGATAAACAAACATTCACTCTGCAGCACAAGGTTACTTATGATTGGGTTTCAAATATAAATCTTACTTTATGGGGAGTGATATTTTTGTATTCCTATAAATATACCTGAATTTTTTTTTTCTGGAATGCATTTGATTCACTTGTAAAGAGTTTGACCCTTTGGGGTCTTTATTTTAGATTTTTTAGGAAGTCCAGAACAACATTTAGTCTAGGGTTTGTCTTTCAGAAGACTCTACCCAAGCCTCCATGAATTGTGAATTTTTTTCAATCTGCCTGGTAAATCAGGAACTATGCTGGTTCTGAGTGCTTGCTGAGCTCTGCTATTTCTAATTCTTTCTTGTGGTTCCTGCCTAAGGCACACTGAAAATTCTCTCAAGACAGTAAGCGAGGAAATCATAGGGCTTGCTGTCTTTGTTCTTAGATCTCTGAGGTCGCTGGTCTTTATTGCCTGATGGTGGTGAATTAGATGCAGACCTATGTTTTCTAAACTTTGGCTTTTGGCTCTTTCAGGTAGGAAGATATATCTGGTCCCTGTTATTTCATCTGAACTAGAAACAGAATTAGATTTTTTAAATTGCAATAATAAAAAATATATGAGCACAAATAAGAATGAAACCCATATATAAAAATGTATTTTCTTGAAATCATCATTGAACATAAAGTTATATCTGAACAATGTCTGTAGAATTTCCTGAAGTTATGGTAGTTTCTGGATTTATTTAAGACCTAAAAGGCTACAAGAGGCTACTATAAAAACCCATGTCTCCTACAACCTGCAGTTTGCTCTCAAGTTGATGGCTGACCCATCAACTTGAGAGGTATTTAGTGAATATGACTGTACTCTCATGACTAAAATAGAAACTGTATTCATCCTTGAATTGACTCAAGTTAAGAAGACTTTTAATCGAGAAAACAAGAAAATTTAATTAAGCTGTCTGTCAAATTAATCTCAAGACTAGTATAGAGATGTTTTTGCTTTTTTCTTGAGAAGGTAAAAATTACTAAAAATATTTAAGTTAAAGCCTAGGTAATACTGTTAAATTTTGCCCTAAAGAGTTAAAGAAGCATCAAGTTTGGTTGTTCCAACTCTTTGGCACACACACACACACACCAAAAAAAAAAAAAAATAGAAATTAAATATGCATATATGACATAATAAAACTCAAGAATCAATGTGCTTGCAAAAATATTTGTGTTTTTTTAAAATTGATATTCCAAATTCACTTTTAAAATAATTATAAGCTGCTTTACTGGAAATGGTATAGAAATGTATTTTCACTGGATCTCTTAGACACTTTAATTTTCTTTTTTAATTCTTTTATTAGTGCATTATAGTTTTGCATAATGATGGGATTAGTTGTCTCATATTCCTAGATGCACATAAATCAGCAATACAGTTTGTTCTGTATCCCCCCACGCATACACTTTACCTCCCTCTTCCCGTCCCCAATCCCTTGCTTTTTTCTGGGTCCTTTATTGTTCCTAAAAAACCCCAATATGGTGATATAATTATTATACCTATGAAGAAAATATATATATATATACACATATATATATACATATATATATATGACTATAGTATATACAAAGACACTTATAATTGCTTGGAATGGACCTTGCTTTATCTCAGTTCCAACATTTCCCATTCTCCTGCCTTCTTATCATCCCTTGTTATTCTTCAAAATATTTGATAATAGGATTAAACATTTGCATTTTTGTATAGGCATGCAGCATAGCTTGTTCAAATATCCTATGAAGTATCTTGCACCTGTATCTCATAAATATTAACATTTACCATTTTTGTTCTATGGATCTAATACATGAGTTTGTCTACTTTACTCCCAAGCCTGTGTCTAGGTCCAGCCTCCACAAATGAGAGAAATCATTGGGCCCTTGACTCTCTGGGTTTGGCTAACTTTGCTTAGCATGATTTCTTCCATTGCCATCCATTTACCTTCAATGGAGGCAATATCATTGTTTCTAATAGCTGAGTAGAACTCCACTGTGTATGTATGTATGTGTATACCAGAGCTTTTGAATCCATTCATCCACTGAGAGGCATCTGGGTTGGTTCTATAATTTAACTATTGTAAATTGAGCTGCTATGAACACGGATTTTGCTGTGTCACTGTAATGTGCTGATTCTAACCCCTCTGTGAAAATACCCAGAAGAGGGATATCTGGGTCATATGGTGGATCCAACCCTAATTTTTTGAGGAGTCTCCACACTGCTTTCCAAAGCACTCTTAGCCTCTTTTAAATTTTCTATGCATCTCATTAAAATTTGTTTAATTGCTTAATTAGAAAAAAAACCTCATTTTGAAGAATCTACATTTCAAATTTTTAAAAATAATTTCCTGATTTTTAATAAATAATTCAAAGAGTTTCTCACAAAGAATTACAAAAGCAACACTTGCTGTTTTCATTTCTATGGAGCAGTAAATAGTGAGAAGTATATTTCTGCCAACATATTGTATGTCAGACAGCACCTGTAAAGAAAGCACACAAGAAACATTAAGTATCTGGAAATAGGAAAATCATTTCCACTTATGGGCAGTTGAAATGTACCCAGGAAGACAGGGAGAGTAATGGTATCTCTGTATTTATTTTGACAAATCCATGACAGCACCATTCTGTTCCTTGATAGACAAACACAATCTCTAAAATATGTTTGGACATTCCTTGTACTTCAGCTTGTTGCTTTCAAGCCACTTTTCGATCACAAACCAAATCCAACTGAATAGAAAATAATGTCTATTGTTCCTTGTATGTGATAACTAAGCTAGCTGTTTCATCTTTCCTTTCTGGAATCAGATTTGCATTTAAGTAAACAGTAATAGAATCTTTAAACAGCAATTATAGCTTATTCCTTCAAGCTTTATTCTATCTCTTTATCCATTTATAAGCACACATTATTGTTTTTATTCTGTAATTAAAAATAATAATTCAAATTCTTTTTATAACAATCAAAAATATCCCAAGTACCTGTTCTATCAGAAGCCCTAATATTACTATGTTAAATAGGTCAAACTTCTGTGCTATTATACTTCTGCCGTATATTTTCTGATACGTTGGCAAATCGCAGAGTGCATTGTGTTCTAGCAATTGTTTGCAGCATAAAAGGAGTTCTGAATGCACATCTAATGAAATCCATATATTAGAATTCTTGCCATTTCTATAGAGACAGAGTACAAAATTTACTCTAAATTTTTCATTCAGCAGAAAGTACATTACAAAATAGTTTCAGGGATATGATTCATGTACGATAGCAGTATTAATTTAGAATGGGAAAGTAATTGCATTTCCAGCCTCAATATTAATATTTTTTGATTTGTGTTCATAGCTAACCTAGAGAAATCAGAATATACTATTACTGTATCTGGAAAAACCTGCTGTCTTTAAGAAATATTCCTGTGAAAGGACCTACGCAAATACTGTATAAAAAGTAATATATATATATATATATATGCATAATACATTAACATATATTTTGTAGGTAACAAATAAATTAATAAGTTGTGAATTTCTACATTTTTAAGAATTATTATAAATGAGATGCATGATCATCCCAATAAAAAAAGAAAGAGGAAAACTAAAGAAAAATTAAGGAATGAAAGAAACCCAAGACGTTTAATGTCTTCATAACTGTATGGTTTATAGCAAAATCAAGTTTAAGCTTTGAGAAAAAAATGTGAATTTAACCTAACTGGCTGCATAGACTTTGTCAGAGGCATTTCTAACTAAATTAGTTAAAAATGTAATGCAATTAAGATGTGAGAATTTAGTGAATCGAACCCAATGTTCAAAAGCCCCTCTATCTTTCCCTAAAGATCCAGCAATATATGTGCTGTTTTATCATATTTAGTTTGGTGGATATTTTGAAAAATATGCTTTCACTGATAAAACGTGTGACCAGGACTATATAATTTAACACTTCCCGTTTGTATTCCCAAACTTAAATAAGGAATTGTCAAATATGTCATGAACGGCATATCAAAATAGTAATATGCCAATTCAGTCCAGAAGATGTTCATTGTATATGGCTCCTTAATCTTATGGCCACACCTTCATTCTGACATGCAGGGTTCACAGGATAGGAATTTCTGGTGAAGATTTTTCCAGAAGGCTCTTTCTAAGATGAAAATGTAATGAACCTCATCCCTCAATCCTGATATGACTGAGGCATCTCCCTGAATCATATAAAATCTATATTCTTTGTCTGCTTGGCAACTAACCTAGCAATGTATTTGAATAAAAACCATGTTAATTGATTTGAAAAAGTATCGCTACCTATATGTGGTTGTAGCTACACGGCAGTACCTCCAAACTATTTTTTCTAAAGGTGTTTATTGATCCACGTTTTTCCTACCTTCCAGGTAGGAAAAGAGATAAAGATTTCTTTATCTCCATGTTTTCTTTCTGCGATGGCCATTGAGCTTATCCATTGAAGTCTGGACAAATTCATATCATGTGTGAACTGAACACTCTGAAATAATGGATATTATTAGAAATATTGGATATTATTAAGCATGTTGGTTTCATTATCACTCCAACCATGACCAACCCCACATACATATATTATTATACAGAGTAAAGAGACCAAAAATTAATTCTGCCTTCCATATCAGTTATAATTAAGGATTTGTGCTGTTATTTTATTATGTGCAGACATAATTTTATCCATTTGTCTTATTGTGCCTTTTTAAAAAGTCAGAGCTATAATTGGTCTGTAGCTTTCAGTGTCATGCACAACTGAGGATTTAAGTGGCTATTTCTGTTGCTGCCAATGCTTGTAGTAATGATGATTTTATTTAGAAATGGTTCAGGTCACCTATCTAACTGCAGAATTGAAGCATGAAAATCCTCTGATATTTTCCACGGAAGGAAAGGAGAAAGCACAAATTGTGTAAGGTTGGACTCTGTCTACAATTTTCTTGGGGCTATTGCCAGCTCTGTGAAAGATCTTTAAGGTCTTTTCATGACAGAAAACCTTTATGACACACCATTAATCCATCATCGCTATCTGTGTCCTGTCTTCCTGCTTTCCAAATCATTTCTGAATCATGAAGAAAACAACATTTCAAGTGTTCTGACAGTTTCCAAAGGAAATCACACGCATGTTTCTGTGCACACACACAAACACCGAGTCCAATTTGTGGAGGCAGAGTAGCTCTGTTAGTTTTGCAGCTGTAAAGGAAAGTTAGTCTCACTTATCAATTCACAGTACATGATCTTTCACCAGTCATTGAAGTTGGAGGCCGAACACTGCATGGGGTACTTGTCATTTGTAGCAAGAAAGAAATAAGAAAGGATATAAACCGATTTCCCTTGACAGCAGAGACACAGATGGAGATGACGATTGGACCATATTGTCTGCTTTAGGGTCATCCCTGAAGCCATTAGCTATCATAATGATGAAGCCCGAGTTATTTATTTCCCCACAATTTTCTGATGTGGCAAAAATAGTGTTACATTGGGGGCCTGAGTTTTCTTCTAAGAGGTTGTGTTGTCCTTGAGAAGAAACACCACATGCAACATAATAATTTTAGCCTGTAGAAATAAAAATTACAAATTAGGGATGAGTTTTTATGCAAAATACACAAGCATTAAAATCGTTGTCATGTAAAATCAGACTTCTAGTACTTCTGCTGATATATTTATAAAGTGTATAAGCGTTTTCTTGGAGTTCTTCGTTCCTGTACTTTTAGTTAATTCTGTCATTTAAGCATGTTACTTGACATTTTCTGTTCATTTATTTGTTTATTCTGTTGGTAAGATGGTGAATAAATATGTATGAAAAAGTAACATATATCAGATCTGTTGATATATCAGAGAAAAGAAAACAAAGCAAAATAATACAAAGGAAGGAAAAAGTCCCTGAACTGATAGAACCCAAGTCCTGGTAGGAGACATAGACAGTAAAAAGCCAGAAAATGAGAATACACAATTACCAGGATGAAATTAAAAAGGGGAAGGAAATAGAGGAAGAAGAAATGAGATAGGGAAGATTTGTGGAAGGAATCAAACTTAACTTTCTCATTTTCATATATGAACACATACTGAATATCATCAGCATGTTTATCAATGAGTCAGGAAATTAAAAAAAATAGTAAATAGCAGAAACACTAACAGAGGGAAGAGAAGGGGTGGCAGGCGGGGAGGGAAATACTGGGGACTAAATTAGAATGAGTTATACTCATACATTTATAAAAATGTCAAAGTTTATCCTGTTCTCAAGTTTATCTATCAAGAACAGGGGGTGAGAGGAAAGGAAGGGAAGGGAACTGAGAACTAGGTTAAAGCAAGGTACACTTCAAGCTTTTATAGGTATATCAATGTATGTCTTATTGTCTCGCATGCAAAATCAAGGAGGGGAGGGAAGGGAGGAAGGAGGGGAAGGGGGAAAACTGGAGAGTGAATTAGAACAAGCTTGGGCCTGGAGCGGTGGCTCGGGCGGTTATGGTGCTTGCCTGGCATGCGCAAGTGCACCGGTTGGAACCCCAGCACCCACGTACGCAACTAAGTGTCTGAGCAACGAAGGCCATGTGCAAAACTCAACAAAAACTGATTCCCTCTCTCTCTCTCACTGTCCTTATCTCTTAAAAAAAAAAAAAAAACAAGCTAAGCCTCACGATTTTGTAATTACGCCATTGTATACTCTTATGTACACCTAAAGAAGGAACCAATAAAATAAAAAAAATTTAAAAAAGGGTTTTGTTGGTGGTGGTGATGGTGTTCTGTTTTGTGTTATTTCATTTTGTTTTAGGCTAGGATGGGGACTGTTAGTCTGAAGAAAATAAGGAGTCTTTGAACAGTGTTGGAGCAGAAAGCACCATGATCTGATTTTCTTTTTTAACCAACTGAAGGGGAAGCAATAGTGGGAAAAGAAATCCTTTTGGGAAAGTTTATAATTACCCAGAATGAAGAAAATAAGCACTGTATAAAATGATCAACACAGTCTATGCCCTTAGAGCATCCTTGGTAGGAATCACAAGCAAATTTTAAAAACAAGTGAAATTGTAATGGTAATATAGAATATTAATGTAATAACTAATGCAGGTACTTAAACTGGATATTGCAGCAGGAAGTCTGTTGTGATTGGGTGAAGAAATTGTTTAACACAAGAGATAACACAATTCCCTCTCTTTAGAAAACACGGGCATTAGAGAACCTGAATTTAACTTGTCAAATGATACATCTATTTTTTCAAATATTAAATTAAAATAAGCTACTAAGGCTCAGTGAAAATGTAAGCATCCAAAGCTTGACATTACACGATGCATAATTTGGAAAAATTGCTGGAGAATGTCAATGTGTGCACTTAATAGTTTATTTGGTTTCACAAAATTTGTTAACGTTAAAACATACAGTCAGCTAAGCATTTTTTGAAAGTATCATTTCAATTAGCAGTTTCAAAGCATAACTGTATTATCAAGACAGAATGATCTATTTCTGTTTTTTTCATATGTTTCTCATTTCTTGTCATTTAAATTTCTCCCCTTCTCATCTTTGAGGTTTTTTTTTTCCTTCATGAGTACGTAGCATCAAAATCTATACCAATGATTCAGACTTGCAAATATTTACAAAAGATTAAGCAGGCTGTAGGAGATGTCAACCAACCCACATTTCTACAGGAGGGAAACAGATTGTAAAGAATATAAATTTCATGAATAACTGCTTATTGTAAGTCACCACTGAAAAGACTCCATAATTCATTGGTTTCTTATTGAAAATGTACTCATTCAACTGCAAGAGATGCTAATGTGTTGAACTGCAAAAGTCAAGAGCTGCTTTGTGCTTTACAAAATGTAAAATTGAAAGAATTAAATTCAATCTTATTTTATTTTCAATTAATGTCATTTATATTATCTATTTCTTATGAAGTAGATATGTTTATTTCAAAAATTATATAATATCTCTAATGTATACTCAGCATAAACTGTAAAATACCATGGTATTAAAAACTGAATGTTACCTTAAGACTCTTATTTCCAAATATTCATTGAAACAGCCACTATATTACTTATTCTATAAGTCACTAAATTTAGAAGTTTAAAAATACAATTTACAATAATCATTCATCTTAGAACTATGTATGCAAAATTCTCAGAATCACAAAAGCTTCCCATCTGGATACTATATACTATTTTTACTTGGTTTTAAATTTACACATTACTAGTTATGTATTTAAACAAAGTTTATACATAATTGTAAATATAACATATATTATAATATTTTATCCTGGAAAATTAAAAGTAATATTAATTTTATATGAAAATATTTTTCTTTAAATCATCCTTTACCATTTACTCTGAATATAATTTGTGATTTTTTTTAGTGGTAAGGAATGAGAATTTTAGTGGTAAGGAATGAGAATTTTTATTTCCATTCAGGATAAAATAATGAAATAAAGACAATATTACGAATGTTCATGCAAATGAATCATTTTCATGGTGAAGTGGTCTAGTTTGTCACTAGCTCTCTTAAAATTCTCAATCACATGGTACACTAATGTAAAACCATCTTCAGTTAATGAAGTTCAGCAATCTTATAATTTACGTACAAAGTCCAAATAGGATTCAGAAAACATAAACTCATCATGAAAGGAGAAGAGCATTTGATTCTGAAAGTCCTCAAATGTATCTGACCTCAGGTAAATATGTAGTCAATTCATTCTGTTTTGGAAAGTGACCAGTCCAGATGACTTTTAAGGATGCAGCGTCCACTGTCCTTGTGTAATAGTGGATATGATTCAAGCATCATCCTACACACTATTCAGCACGACTGGACACAGGAAGCATCTTTCTAAATCATATCTTGACTAGAGGACTTTCTTTCCAATTAGAAAATAATTTACACTTCTTTACAATTGCACATCTGTGTCCTCTTGAATGAGAATATCCGCTTGCTCCAGTCTATCTGTCAAATTCTGCTGTTGAAAGGTCAGTGAAAAAAAATAATTCTAATTGACAAATACAGGAGCCTCAGTGACTGAGGCTGCTGAGTAGGACTTCTGTGTTACCACCGTGATGACAATCACTGCTACAAATGAAAGATTAATAGCTAAAGAGTAAACCCAGGTTTCTTCCATTCAGAAGAACGCCTAAAAAGATAATGGACACAAACTAAGATCTTTATTGTCTATAAATATGTGTGTGTGTGTGTGTGTGTGTGTGTGTTTCAGTTCTGAAAATTTCCAAAAGGAAAAAATATTGCTTTTTTTCTTCATGTAAACAACTTTAAATTTCCTGAAACTCTAAATATTTATATTAAGATTTTTGAAACTTTAATAGTAAAATAGGGGCTGTAGTGGTGGCTCGCCAGTTATGGTGCTTGCCCAACACACGTGAGGACACGGATTCAAACCCCAGCACCCACATACACAGCTAAGTGTCCACGAAAGCCATGTGAAAAACTCAATAAAAATTGATTCTGTCTCTCTCTCTTTCTCACTGTCTTTCTCTCTTGAAAAGAAAAAAAAAAGTAAAATAAAGGGACTGGAAGAGTGGTGGCTTAGCGTTAGAGTGCTTGCCTGGCATGTGCCAGGACCTGGGTTCAAGCCCTAGCACCACATACACAACTGAGTGTCAGAGAAACAAAAGGCAAATGAAAAAATAAATGAAAATGATTCCCTCTTTCTTTTTCTTTTTCTCCCTTAAAAACAAAAGTAAAATCAAGTTACCATTTAATGGATACAGAATACCTTCTGGGGATGATGAAAAAGTTCTGGACAGTTGTAGAGATGATGTTTGCACACATTGTGACTATATTCAGTGTGGCTGAATTGTATACTGTAAAGTCATTGATACAAGGGAAGAAAGGAAAGGTTTGAAATATGGTATATATAGGGATAAAATTTTAAAAAGCATTCATTTTGCAACAGGCAATTTTTTAAACTTTAATAATGTCTGCTTATTATTAAAAACCAAAATGTAGGTTAAAAAGATGGATTCTTTCTCTATGTGAACATTCATTCACATGCGGGTGTGCCTTTGGGGTACCTGTTTTGTATCTGGCCAGTGGAGTCTCTTTCTGCTTCCTGACCATGTTCTGAGCTGCTTTCCTCCACCACTGCCATAGTGTTCTGCCTCACTTCAAGTCCCAGGGAATAGAGCCTGGCTTCTACGAACCTCTGAAACTATTATCCCCGAAATAAACCTTTCCTCCTCTATGTTGTTCTTGTCAGGTCTGTTAGTCACAGAGGCAAAAAGGAACTAAAACAGTGGTGTATTAATTTATTTCTTTTTGTTTGTCTTCATTTTTACTGGATTGATGGCTGTTCTTTCTCATTTGCTGATGAATTTTACAGTATATAAATAGTATCTGAATCAAAAGAGATTAAAAAATAATTCTGTGCCTATAAATTCCGTTACGAGATACTTGGTAGGGTTTGACAAAAATAATTAATGTTTACAACTTTTCTTGTTCAATAACTAATTTCCATGGCATAAATTGTACATTTTTCCAAATTCATAAATTACCGTTTTGTGCAACTGCACCCTGATCCTACAGGGTGACAGCAAGGAAAAGTCCTCCAAGTTGTCTCATTCAAGGACAGAGAATGTGGGGGTTTGTGTGTTGTGGGTTAGCGATGCTCCCAGGAACCCAACTCTGGTTCTTACAGGCACCCAAGCAGCCAAGTGCTTCCCATGGCCAGAGACTCCTTTCTAACAAAGAGCCACAGTTGTGTGAGCAGGAATCTCACTAGAGTAATGAAAGCCAAAGGGAAATGAGTGTAACATGTGCACCCACTGTGCCTGCCTTCGGCTCTAAGTCAGCAGAAGGGGAGCCAAAAGCCAGTTTCTGAAGGCTCCTGCGAGGCCCCTGGCTCTCAGGGACCATGCTCAAGCCTGATGGAGAAGGTCAGGCTAAAACCCATTCTGTTCTTCTCCCCTCTTCCATTCAGACTCATAGGAAATGCAGACTTCTTGGTCATTCTTAATCAGCAGGACTCTCATAAGGCTCTTTATATCTTCTAGGCAAACTCAAAATCCACCCAAAGTACTGTCAGAAATTACAGCCAAATATCAGAGAATCTCCACATCCTAGCCTTTCCTCTGATGGTCATCTTAATGTTCCCATTTTAATTGAAATCCGCTCGTCCCAGAGCAATGAAGCGCAGCAGAGCATCCACACTCTCCCTCTCTTGCTATCTCAGCCATTTCCCTCTCTTAAAAATTTTAACAACTTTCTCTGTTTAAACTCTGGCTACTTCAATGATTTTAATTTCACTGAGAAAATAAAGCAATCAGATGACAACTTACACATATTTCTGCCACCACCTCTGCCAGCCTCCTTGTTGTATATACATCTGTTTTCCTTTCCCTCCAGATTGCCTGGAAGAATTGCCTTTACTTCTAGGTAAAGATAACTGCTCCACTTACGCATGGTATGCTGTCCACAACCCCAGACTATCACTCCAGCAATTCTGCCCTTTCTCCCAGAAAAATTGCCCTACCCTTATCTGTTGACCCCATCCACCATGTCTAATCTCAAAAAACAATGTGCACAAATACACACACATTAATGTACATGCTATATAGTCATTTATATTTACAGTATGCATGCATATAAACAAATAGTATGCAATGCCAATCACATTAGAATAAATACATTTTAATTTTATGATACTTAAACATCATATCTGCTTTGGGATATTAACCTATATTTCTTCCTCTTCTCAGCAAACTCCTTAAGATTCATCCGTAAATGTTGTCAGGATTTTTTATTTTCCATCCCAGTGAAACCTAATTTCAACAGACTTTTTGATATTATCCATTCATGCTTCTACTTACCTCTTTCAAACTCAAACATTCTAGAAATGTCAGAAAGAGGGGATAGGTTGTGTTTGGTGATGCTCAGTTGCATGAACATTAACAAAAATGATTTGATGCTCCTTGAACATTTTTCTCTACTCTTCCCAATCTTGCAGTCTACCTTGATTCAGTCTTGGCAAACACCCACTCAACTCCTAAAACTTAACTTCCACATTCATATCCTAAAATGCCAAGGCAAATGCCATCTTGACCTTCATGCTGCTTGAACTTTCTGTCACATGATGCTATTAGCTCCTTCCTTTTTCTTGAACTCCAGGAAAACCATATTTTCTTCCGTCACTGCATTCTGACAAGCATTTCTTCCTCATTTTCTTTCACTGACTTGAGTTTAAAACTCAGTCCCCTCAATAGTATCTGTTCTCCCATACCTAAAATCATATTTATGGACTCTCCTTCTGTGTTCACTAGGTAATTTCATCTATTTTCCTTTTTTTACATCTTCTACTGACACTTTAAATCTCATCCTTCCAAGTCTGATTTATTTTTTGCTGAGCTCCAAAATTAAATTTTGAGGTTTTTTTTGTTTTTCTGATTTCCCTTATTCAACATTTTAAAATGTGATGTAATCTCTCTCTTACACGTAAACACACATGTGCACACACACACACACATACTCTCTCTCTCTCTTCTACCTTCTACCTGGAATAAAGACCTCATCATCTATCCAATATGGAACCAATAACCTGCCACCTGTAATAATGATTTATCCGAATTGATTAAATTAAGATATGCCTAAGATTAAGAGTCTTCTGGGTGTGTCAATGAGGATGTTTCTTGGACCGATTGACACTCGAGATGGTGAACTGAAGCGGTGACCCACCCTAAGTGTGGGCAGCACTATCCAATAGGTTGGAGGCTTGGATGGAATAAGCCAGAAGAGCAAGGAAGCAGTCGCAGATGTGAATCAGATTCTTTTTAAATGGTTCTTGATTGCTTCTGTGATCTTCTGAGGACATCAGACTCCAGCTTTTTCACTCTTCCCAAGCAGACTCTGCCCAGCAATTCTTCAGGGAGTTTCCAGGCCTTTGGTCCTGACAGGGTAACATAGTTGATCCCCTTGTTCTGAGGCTTTGGCATCCTGGATTGAGCAGCTACGGTTCCTTCAGCTCTGCAGCCTGCAGGCAGCTATTGTAGGACTACTCAGCCTTTGGTTGTTAAGCCAATCTGATAAATGTATGTATGTTCATACATTTATGTAAACTCATACATATATCTCCTGTTGATTCTGTTCCTCTAGAGAACCCTAATACACCACCCAAATTATACCACACTTAATTCAATATAACTATTTAAAATCTCTCTAGAATCACCTTTCTCCTCTTGATTCCAACTATTATTTAGGGACCTTCACATTTCTCAGAAGAATCATTACCATACTTTCTAACACATTTTATCCATTGAAACGCCTCCTCACGGTAAGCTGAGCTGTCATTTAGGCTAATGATGCACTTAAACTCTCCTGTGTTGGGCTGGAGCTGTGGCTCAGCGGTTACAGTGCTTGCCTGGCTTGCGCAAGTGCTCGAATTCAAACCCCAGCACCACATCCACAACGAAGTCTCAGAGCAACAAAAGAAATGTGAAAAACTAAATAAAATTAATTCTCTCTTTCTAAAAAAAAAAAAAAAAAAAAACAAAACTCTCCTGTGTTTTAAATATCCTCAGATCCCTATTGTTTCAAAGTTAAAGTGCAAAATCCTTGGCTTGGCAAAAAGGCCCCCAACCTTTTCCCTGACTCCTTCTCTCACTTTGTTTCTGCCCACTTTTTCCCTATCTCCTTTCCTGCCTCAACGCTGGTGCATCCCCGCTCCCCCAGGCCCTTTGCATCTGTAGGACTTCACCATAATTTTAGGCCTCATTAGAGGGCTCTTCTACCCTGCAACCCTCTTTTAAGATTCAGTTGTCCATTCACTTATACAGACAATGTAAAGAAAACTTTCTTTTTGGAAGAGAAGACAGAACAAAGAATCATTCTAGTACCAATACCATTTTCCTCAAGCACTGTTTGCATATCTCTATGATAGCCTTTTTAAATGGTTTAATTATATTCATCAACATATCCCATAAATAAAAGCCTCAGATTTAACAACCACATCCCAATCACTCTTTAAGAGAAAGAATAAGCATGACTCTCAACTCAAACTCTGAGTCCTAAAATCTAGATTTGTACCCTACTTCTATTATTTACCTATCTGAGGATCCAAAGCAAAATAAGTATAAGTCCTGCTCCACAACTTCTCCTTTGGTAAATAAAGATAGTAATTGTGCCTTATTTACTATTATTTTGAGTTGGAATAGTACACTGAAGTTGCCTACAGCATAGTCGTAAGCCTGCAAATGTGGATCTCCTTCCCTCCCTGCCTCTCTTTCACCCGAACACCAAGCACAGTGTCAGCACGTGGCAAGTGTAAAACCTGCTGTGTTCACTAGACCCACACCACCACCAAGTTCAGTGTCTGTAAACAATGGCAATTTTTATTTTGTTCGTGAATCTGAAATCTGAGCTCAGTGAGGGCAGCGTCAGCTAGAATGCCTCCAAGGCAGGGAGGCAGAAATCATTTGAAGATTCTCCTGTACACCTGCTGGACATTTGATGCTGGCTGTCAGCTTGGACCTCTGCTGCAGCTGGGGCTAGAGCCACACACATGGGCATCTTATACAGTGTTTGCCTTCCTCATAGCATGGTGAATGGGTTCCAAGAGCAAGTATTCCAAGAAAAGGCCAAAGGGAAGCTGTGTTGCCTTTTATGATCCAGCCTGGAAGTCACTCAGCATCACTTCTGCCACATTCTGTCAGTCAGAAGTGAGTAACTAAGGTCAGACCATTTTCAGGTGGAAGGGATTAGAAATCACCTTTTGAAGGAAATAATGTCAAATAATTTGAGCATTAATTTTAAAATCACTTTGAATCCATCCATCACTGTCACCATCTGTATCATTTTGATGTGTTGAATTCACAAATGAGCCCATTTGAGCATTTGAGAGCATTAGGGACCTAACATACAGATAAGGGATCTAGCAAAGTAAACGGGGAAAATAAAACAAAATCAAAACAAAAACCAAACCTAGAGCAGAATTCCAAAGGCTTAGGTACTAATTCCGGAGGTATGCAACTAAAAAGCTAACAGGCCCTTAACTATGAACTATTGAAAGGGAGCCTCAGTTTTCCTGGCTCTAAAGTGAGAATCACCATTATACATCCAATCTATGCACACTTTGATAATCAGAAGAGGTGGCTCATTGGAAAGGCAGTAGTGAAGGCTGCAATCAGGAGAAAGGCGCTGTGAATGGAGTGGGCATTGGAAGCAGCACCATCCACATTGGACGTAGCAGTATTCCTTCCACTCTTATCTTCACCAGGTTTACTTTTGCGTCCTGGCAGTACAAACACTGTGCTTTAATTTTTTCCCTGTATAAGAAATGAATTTTAATAAATGCCACCACTTTTATCTAGGAACAAAGAAGCACATTAAGCTCTTGACGCAAGATCATTTGCAAGTATCTGTTGGTACCACCGTAGCAATGCTCCCTATTCTCAGTCATGCATTCCAAGAAAGTAATAGCAAGTGACATTTCACAATCTAAGTTTGTTCGGTTTAAAAAAAGAAGAATTCTAGGGTTGTAGAAAAATGTCAAGTAACATCAAAGAAAACATGTGATATTTTAAATTCCTGAGAACCCCCAAAACCTGATATACTCAACAAAAGGAATAACTAACATGTGCATTCTTAACTATGCATATTTTTAATCTTTCTGTTTAATAATACCTTGTTGTTATATGGCTTCTTTCTGTAAACCAATTTAAATCATCTTGTGTGATTTTCCCATTAAAGTATATTATTCCTTTTTAGTCACCTTTATCTGGAATTCTTCATCATTCAATCTAAAATACAATTAATGGCTCTTTTTTACATTTCTTTGTGTATTCATATGATAGGATTCTGGTAATTGGGAGTTAATTGAAATGTTTATGGATCTACATTCTACCTATCTGGCTGCACTGAAGTGTGAATTGCCTCAAAAGAACACATGGCAGAACAAAATTCAAACAGAGGCCACAGCATAGGATGAGGTTTTTAACACCCAAGAGTAGAGTTTGAGGGTCTGGAGAGACTGCTCAGCGATAGAGCGCTTGCCTGGCATGCACAAGAATCCGGGTTTGAACCCCAGCACCGCATACACAGCTAAAGGTCAGAAAAACAAAAACCAGAAGAGAAAATAAACAAAATTGACTCTGTCTCTCTCTCTAAAAGAAAAATAAAAATTTGAATCCAACATGCATACTACATATGAGAATAGAGAAAAGAACTAAATAAAAATATGTGTAGAATATAGATAAGAAATTCACAGAAAAGCCTACATTGACAGTAAAATCAAGAAATGGGCCCAATATTACTAGAAGTAAGGAATTATCCATTAATGCATTAAAAAATGCCATTTTGGGGACTGCAGCAGTGGCTTGGCAGATACAGCCCTTGCCTGGCATGCATGAGGATGCGGGTTTGAACCCCAGCACCACACACGTAACCATGTCAGAGCAATGAAAGCCACATGAAAAACTAAATAAAATTGATTCTGTTTTTCACTACCTCTCTCTCTCACTGTCCCTTTCTCTCTTTAAAGAAAAGGGAAAAAAGAAATGAGATTTCATACCCATTTGATGGTCCAACTTTAGCCAAAGCTGGGAAAATTGGAAGTTTCCATCCACTGCTTCATGTTAGCTTGCTGTCTTACATAATGACAAGTGCAGATGAAAATGTGCTATGACGGATGCATTAATGTTTTAAGAAATAGCTCTTAGCACTAACTACATCTATTACAATTACCTGCTTAATCGTAAGAGATTCACTGAGTACATTCTATATGACAGATTCGTGTTAGATGCCACCCAGGACAAAAATGACCTGGCTTTAGTCGTGAGAGAGCATGCATAGAGATATCTATCTATACAATATAGAGTACACAGTAGGCACTCAATACGTATTCAATATTTTGCGAAGATCTGAGCTAACAGTTACAAATGTTCAATTCCGGGGCTGCAGGGGTGGCTTGGCAGTTACAGCCCTTGCCCGGCATGCGCAAGTACACAAGTTCAAACCCCAGCACCCACGTACACAACTGTCAGAGCAACGAAAGCCATGTGAAAAACTCAATAAAAATTGATTCTCTCTCTCTTTCTCTCTCACTCTCTCTCTCTCACTGTCCTCTCTTTAAAAGAAAAAAGCAAATGTTCAATTCCATCGTACACAAGTCAGTTTAGAATCATTTATAAAATCAGTAGAATAGGTAAGTGTGTGTAAATTCTGGAGATACACCAAGTCCTACTTCCAATCTTGTCCTGTGGGATAAATTATTTTAAGAAAAGGGGTTTCCTATAGTTTGAAATATAATGTCCAATGACAGCTTGAGATATGAATTCACAATGTGTTATGTCTCAAACAACTATTATCGAAGTGAAGTGACGTGTTCTATGAAAGTGTGTTTACCAAATCATAAAACATCACAAGTGAGCTGGATGATATTCATGCCACAGATACTGACCTGAGCTGTGAAATGAGAAAACAGAATAAGGTGATGATGCTAAATAAATTTGTTAGTTCACAAATATTATAGTGCCTAATTCTAATGTGAATCTAAATTACTTAAAATACATCTACTTCACCAAAAAGGGATAAACATGTAAATACAGGATTTGGCCTACATGTATCTTCCAATTGTGAGAGTGGAGTGTAGTCTTTAATGTTGGCATATATTCAGACTCATAATGTGTGTCTTGCTTTAAAATTCTTCAGTGGCTCCTCACTGCCACAGGACAAAGTTCAAATCACCTATGAAACGTTCAAGCATTTTAGAATCTGGCTTTTACCTAACTCTCCAGTTTTTATATTTTACTTTCACTCACAGTTCAGTAGGAGAACTATTTGAGGTTCTCTTTTAAGGGCTACATCCCCCGCCCATTCTTTGCCCTGTCTTACCTTCTGTCTCAAGATACTTTAAAGTTTTACATCTTTGTCTTGCCTCCTGCCTGAAAAATTCCCTGAACCACTTACCAGTTCCTCCTCGTCTTGTAAAGCATCTTTTGAATACCTCTTACATGGTATCGTATTATACTTTTGTCTAAAAGTTTCACATGGTGAATAAGAGTACAAAGTTTCAGGAATTTAATTCCAACTCTGTCACTTAAAGTTGCATGGTTTTAGGCAATTTATTTCAATATGATTATAAAATGAGGATAATATTATTGACTGACATGGTCATTATGAGATTTAAACGAGTTATAAAAAGATTGGGGGAAAAGTTGTGATACAATACAGCTACCAAAAAATAAATAGTAGATTCTATTTTCACTGATATTGCTGGTGTTAATATCATTGGTTTTTCTTTCTTCTCCATAATATGTTAACTGAATTCTATTATTTGTGTATTACCTAAAGGTAATTCTTTGATGAAAATATTCCACCTACTTAAAGCTTGAATTAATAAATGAGTAGGCCTTTAGAAATGAGCAAAATATCAAAGTATGGTTTGACCCATGCAAGGTTGTAGAAAAAAAATGATAATTTTTTTTTCTAGTGATAACGTATCTACATCATAAACACAGCATTGTTCTTTGGGGATATGGGGGAAAGATCCTTTTGTACTAGGAGTGGTGGTGCACACCTGTAATCCCAGCAACTCCAGAGACTAAAGCAGGAGGACTGCAAGTTTAAAGCCAGTCTCAGCAACTTAGTGAGGCCCTGAGCTACTTAGGGAGAACCTGTCTTAAAATAAAACATAAAAAGGACTGTGGATGTGCTTCAGTGGTTAAGTGCCTCTGGGTTCAATCCCCAGTACAAATAAATAAATAAATAAACAAAACAAACAAAAGATTTCCTTTGTCCTTTTACTGTGTTTATTTTGAGGAGTAAAATATCTCACATTACCTAAACATGAGAAGTTATTTTCACGCACAGGATGTTAGCTATCGTCTTCTGGATTCAGTACATCTTTTTATAAGAAAATTTGAAGTACATTGAGCTGTTATAACAATATGTCTAACTCTGAGACCATTAGGTCAATGACTATCTCTGCTAATGTTCAGCTACAGACTCTGAGGTCTCAGGGCAGGAGCCTGTATGTCTCAGTGACAGGGTCTAACAGCCACAGGACAGGTTAGGAAGGGGCACCTTTGAAGAACAAAATATTAGCCAGTGGATCCAGAGCAAACGAATCAAATAGGAGCTAAGATGGACTAACAACAACAAGAAAGATGACAAGATACCCTCTTTCCCAGCATTTTATTTAAACATCTGTAGGTATCATTTGTTTGGCATGGCTTATTTGAATGGGTTAAAGGTACTCTGACACACTTTAATTTCTCTCTTCAGTGGCCAAATTATTGAGCAGCCTTGTTTAAATCTGGCAAACATTTTCCCAGTGAGGATTGCTACTATTCCCATTGGACAAACTGGAGAAGCTACTGAGGGCCAGATGGATATTCTATAGTAAATAAATTGACATTGCCGTTTATCACTAGTCCCTTGGGAGTTTAGTCAGCACTGACTCCACAGAGCCTATAAGCCCCAGTAGAGCTCAGAAAAATTGAATTTTGGTATCCATAAGACTGAGTAGTTCCTGAAGTAGAAACATACAACAAAACCAATCATCCCCTTTGCAACCAACTTCCTCTCTGCCTTTGAGTTAAGGAAATTACATCATTGTCATTATCATCATCACCGTGCTTTGATTAAATGCACACTAACTCTAATAGGTATAGCATTACACATGACTTCCAATGCAAGTTCCTAAAATAAAATGTGTGGATGGCATTGTGAGCAGGTACAAACCTATCTAATGCCAAGAGCAGAAGGACACATGTTGAGATAGAAATTCTCTTAAGAGAATTAACATGTGGTATAGAAGAAATGACTACAACCCTCCTCATCTTAATAGAATCCTACAAAATCAAGTGTTACTTACCCTCCCAAGGTAAAAATACTATGGATTACAATGTGTTTATTTTTATGATTATCAGTCTTGAACTCTTCCCAGAGAGTAAGACCCTGAAGGCTCTTTTTACTTTGTCCTGCAGACAATCACTTTCACAGCCAGGACTGTGATCTCTCATGGTCAGATGTTATGTGGAATTGGCAGTAATATCATTCATTGTTACCCCAAGGTAGAGACCTCACCACAAGTACTCTCAGAAAAATCAGTGTGATTTCTGAAATGCTCATTTTTCATTTTTAAACACATTCAACTTGAGACTGGAGCGGTGGCTCGGTGGTTACAGTGCTTACCCAGCATGCGCAAGTACACAGGTTCAAATACCAGCACCCACGTACACAACTAAGTGTCAGAGCAACGAAAGCCATATGAAGAACTCAGTAAAAATTGTTTCTCTGTCTCTCTCTCTCTCTCTCACTATCCTTCTCTCTTTAAAAGAAAAAATATTCGATTTCACATACCTTTCAAAAAGAAAAAGTTCACAGTGAGATCCCCAGCTTTCTAAACAAGCAGATTTGGGAAAAAGCACTATCAAATTACCTCCATCTTAATGTTCTAAAATGCCTTAGCCAATTCTTAACGGGGGAGCCTTTCTTTGGAAATGAGAAAATTCTACAAAGAATCTCTGTGAAAGTGAATATTACATCTATCACTACAGCATATTGCTTTCATGCTGCCTGCATTCAGGGATCACACCTGGACTCTGATTAGCCATCCCCAAATCATTTCACTGTGAGGACAGCGTGAATTGCTAGTGGGCCCCATCCCACTAAAACTATAAACCTGCCCTGTTGCTGGTGTGATCTCCCTGTCCTGTCTCTCTCCTGGAGTGATGTCCTGTGGAGATCATCTCGCCTGCAATGCATCTTCATGTCAAATTAGCATATGGCATGGCATATGGAATGACAACTAGATGACTGGTTTCTCAGACTGAGAAGGTACAAGAAAAAGATTCCAAGAAGAGACACATCTCTCATTGAAAAGGCAGCTGCCCAACACACAATTGTCTCCCAACAGACTGAAACTGGCAAAGACAACCTTCTTGACAGTAAAGAACACTGCCAAGAAGCTGACCTTCGTGGGGACTGGAGGGAGCAGAGCGCAGGATTTACATTTCTTTGAAGTCTCTTTCAACTTTTCAAAACCACTCCTAAAAAAGTACACTCTACTCTGACTTGAAATGTATTTTCTGTTCCCTTAGAATGGTTCTGAGGTAAGACAGGAACTGAAAAAGACACAATCACTCATTCTTGTCTGTCCTTATATTTTCCACTCTTTCGCACAGACTGTGTAAAATAAAGCAATCCAACAGATTAGCAATATTAAATCTATGTATTTAGGCTTCCTTTCCTAGCTCTTCTTCAATTGAAGAGCTTAAGATTTATTTTAAAATATGCTAAACCCATGATGTATTTTGGTAGTCCACACATTTTGAAGAGAGACTAATTCCCTCTGATTCTTTAATTTGCAACTATTGCTAAATATTCTAGCATCACATTCTTTACCTCGCAACTGTCAGAGGAGAACACTTTGAAGATACCATATAATCCTTAGTGTGGGTGGCAAGTTGTTTTGCATTTTTGTGTTTTAATTAGTTTGTAAAATCCCATCAATCAGAAGTCATATTCTATCTCAAAAATGAATTTAATATATTAAATATGACATACTTATATAGACTACCTGTGGGAAGAGCATACATACAAAAAATCAGAAAGTATAAACATATGCAGTAGGATTGTCAACAAACCATTCAGAAATTTTCATTACATTTTCCCTTGACTTAGGGGCCCATGATCTTTTGTATAAGCCGGCAAATATTTCAGTTCAAATAAACACGCTTTAGAGGGTTTCTGTTCTTTGCTACCAAATGATGACTCATTTCCACAACATCTAATATTTGCCACTCTAATAGTTTTCATGGAAATACCCAGTTTCTCAATTCCATAGTCCTCTTTCTTCTAACTCACCAAAGCCAACCTTCAGTGACATGCTATGCTATATATAGTTCCACCATGACGCTTTAGTCCTTATCAATTACCTAGGGTTTAGCTCAACACATGAAACACTCAAGTTCCATTTTGCATACTGAATGATATTGAACTTTGTTATCTGGCCCTTTCCAATGGTCTCAAAATATGTTCTAGGTTGTCTTGCCTTTTTCCCGTGGGGCAGGTCTCTACACAAGCTATTTCAATAAAATGTTGAACAGTGTAAAAAACAACGTCATTTTAAGTGTCTGTGTTCTCCTCATCGACTATTAATCAAAGTCATCTCTGTCCATTTCTCTTATTTCACTCTAAATCTGTAAAATGGTTGGCCAGGGATAAATGAAACTGAATTTGTAAACAAGGCTTGTATTCAGGAAGAATTGGGTTATAATCCCAGCTTAGGTAGGCCATAACTATCTGGCCTTCTTCAAGTTATTTAAGGTAGTAACTAAGCTTCAATTTCCTAATCTATAAAATCAGAACATTATCTTTAGTTTGGAGTTTTTGTGAGAATCATGAATAATATTACATTAGATAATCAAAATAATATACTTTTAATGGAGAAAGAATAATCTAAATGGAATGGATGAGCCCATCAGCCATTCTAGTCAGTGGGTCTCTGCGCTGGAGCAAGCAAGAAAGAGAAGAGCAATGCAAATTTGCTAATCTCTTAGTCAGAGATAAATATTTTCCCGTATAACATAGTCCTAAAACCCAAGTTGCTGATTTCAAACAATTTTCTTCAGTGCTGAAGGCAAACCTGGCTGCGCTAGGTTTAATTAGATTCAATCTATACCCTGCCTTGGAAATTCTCAAAGAATATATTTAATGAATTTAGTGTCTAATACTAATGAATGATAGAGTTTTGTTTCTTTTTGCAGTGGTGTTTGTAAAATGCCTTGTCCACCACCTCTCACATATTATTGGCTCCTTTATTTATTGGTGCATTACACTTTTACACATTGAACAGGTTTATTGCTACATTTTCTACATATATACATCATATATCCCCCATTACTCATTACTAACTTTCAATCATATTAGGTGATTATTATTTATTGGCTTATTGCTACAATAAAATATCTATAGCTGCTGTTTTTTAACTTTTTGATGGCTTATCATGTAACATACCATAGTCTTTCCAAAATTTCCATTTTGTCAAATTCCCTGTTTCCTTAGCACTACTTCTTTTGTAGCAGGTACTCAATTTCCATTGTCATTGTTCAAATTAAGTTTATACAGGATGAATATACATTTTTGTTACTCTTCCACTTCAATGTATTCCTTATATTTAAATTCCCTTTTATTTTGGCCGGTCTCTAGGGAAAAACAAACCTTCTCTAACTTAGGGCTAAGTATTAATATCTCATCCATAAATTCCTAATTTAACCTACATCATTGTCTTTCTGCATTTAAACCCATCATGAGGTCTTCTCGTAATAACGACAAGCTTTCTTGTATCTTGTTTGGAAAGAAATCGATGGTGGTTGGTTTACAACTCATTCACCACGTCTTGGACAAACCTGGGGAAGGAATCTAGTCAACAAGAGAAATGCCCTGGGCAAATCTACTTGCGCAGACTCTCACCAGACATTTTGGAAGTATTTACTAAATTGTTTTTAGAAAAATATATATCTTCTCTCTAGATTGGATTTATTCTACTTGGTCTGCTAGAACCCTAAAATTCAGTGTTGGCAAGCAGGCATCTCGGCTGCTTGGGCAGTATCTGTTCTATGCACTAGACTTCTTCAGTCTGATGGAACTCACCTTAATTATCAGAGTATGAAATTATGAGAGAAATGTTCTGTGGTCAAAATAGTACCCTTCCTGTGAATTATGCATACATAGCTCAGATAGCCTTTATGTTAAATTAGGGCTATAAGGTGTCCTGGTACAGGAAATAAGGACCTGGAGAGCTGCATTAGGAGTTTACAGATTTCTTACTTTTCCCCTGTGGCTTGTGATTGTGATTACGCATGTCAGAGATCAACAAATAATACCTCTGGAGCTTAAAAAGTCATT
This sequence comes from Aplodontia rufa, assembly GCA_004027875.1. Classification (NCBI taxonomy): domain Eukaryota; kingdom Metazoa; phylum Chordata; class Mammalia; order Rodentia; family Aplodontiidae; genus Aplodontia; species Aplodontia rufa. The sequence goes on along the minus strand of PVKS010008427.1, from coordinate 34,953 downwards.
CAAAAACATAAGGAAAATTGTGACACAGACCATATATGGCCTGCAAACCTGCAAAGCCTAAAATATTTTCTATCTAGCCATTTGTAGGAAATCATTGCCACCCTCTGCCTTATGTTATGACTCAAGGTTGGGCTGTGGGTGAGATCTCTGAAGTTAGCAAGCCTGACTTGACCATTAACCCTTAGTACTGCCCCACCTGCCATTCCCTGTTAAATGTCTTCTTTTTTTTTTTTCCTTTTTTTAAAGAGAGAGAAAGAGAGAATGAGAGAAAAAGAGAGAACCAATTTTATTTAGTTTTTCATGTGGCTTTCGTTGCTCTGACACTTTTTTTTTTACCTGGTGCTGCTGTTCAAACCCACGTCCTCGCGCATGCCCCGCAAGCACCATGAGCGCTGAGCCACCGCTCCAGCCCCTCTTGTTAAATTTCACGAAGGCAGCACCGTGAGTCTTGCTGCCCATAAACATAATTATCTTGTTTACTCAGAAATAGATCCCCTCAGATATACAGCCATTTGATTGCCCAGAGAGATGCCAAAATGCCTAATAAGAAGAGAAAAATCTTTTCAACCATTGAGCTAGAATAAATGGTGTGATAGTTAATTTTATACATAAACTTGACGGGGCCATCAGATACCCAGAAGTAAAAAAAGGTTGTTTTGGGCTTTTCGTGATGAGATTAAGATTTAGGTTGATAGGTGGAGTTAAGCAGATCTCCCTCTCTGGTGTGAATTGGCCTCAGCCAATCAATTGAAGACCAAGATAGAACAAAAAAGATGAGTAGGAAGGGCATCTCCTGGCCTGGCTGCTGCCTCATGGAATTCACTGCATTGACTCTGCAGATTCTTAGGCCTTCCAACTCAAGCTGGAACACCACCACTGTTGTCTTGTTTGCTGACTCCAACCCTTGGGAATATTTAGCCCCAATAATTGTATGAGCCAATTCCTTAATAAATGTCTTTCTATTCATCTACCTATCTGTCATCTATCTAAACTTTTTTTGTTTCTCTAGAGAACTTTAGTTATACAAATGATATCCTTTGAAAAAGATGTACCCAACCACTGCTTCAAATGATACATGAAAATTACAGCAAGATTGATGTTAAACTTAGACATAAAAGGTAAAGCATAAAGCTCTGAAAGGAAAGCATAAGAGAATAAATTAGTGACTTACAGTGGTAAACATTTCTTAGAGCAGTCACAGAGAGCAACAACCATAAATAATAGAAAAATTAGACTTCATCAAAATGTAAAACTGCTGCTCATCAAATGATACCATGAGGGGCTGGAGCAGTGGCTCAGAAGCTTGCCTGGCATGCACAGGAAGCGGGTTTGACCCCAGCACCATGGACACAACAGAATGTCCGAGGAATGAAGGTCACATGAAACACTAAATAAAATTGATTCTCTCTCTTTTCTCTCTCTCTCTCTCTGTCCCTCTCTTTAGAAAATGATACTGTGAAGGAGATGAATAGGCAAGCTACATGCAGAGAAAGAAAAGTATGTGGAAAACATATGCTCAGAAAGTACTGAAGCCCAAGATTTATTAAGAATTACTCTGCTCATAATAAAAATATGCATTTTAAAAATGGACCAGATGTTGGTGCTGGAGCAGTAGTGGCACAGCAGTTGGAGATCTTGCCTGGCATGTGTGAGGACATGGGTTCAAACCCCAGCGCCACATACATAACTAACTATCAGAGAAACAAAGACCAGATGAAAAAATAAATAAAAGTTGATAAAAATTGATTCTCTCTTTCTCACTATCTCTCACTCTTTTCTTCTCTCTTTCTAATTAAAAAAAAACTTAAAACAGTTATGAGCAAACAATTCTGACCCTACATTATTACTTAAGAGAAAAGAAAGCCCGTGCCCACATGCCCACAAGAAGTGCTTGTATCTTATACAACTGTTTATAAGAGCTTTGTTCAAAACAGTCTCAACCTAGAACTGACCCAGCTCTCTATCACTAGGATAATCAATAAATAATCTGTAATATATTCATTCATGGGATTCCATTCCACATCAAAATGAACTGACTTGGGGTTGGGGATTTAGCCCAGTGGCAGAGCACTTGCCTAGCATGCTCAAGATCCCGAGTTCGGTCCTCAGTCCTGAAAAAAAAGAACTGATTTACAGACAAATCCAACTGCACAGATACATCTCAAAATCATCATATTTAATGAAACAGCTTTAAACAAAGGAGTATATTTTCTATTGCTTCACTTCCATGAAATTCTAGACCAGATAAACTCAAGTGAAAGCATCAGAACCATGGTTGCCTGAGGCCAGAGCTTAGGGCAAAAATTAATTTGAAAGGATCCTGAGACCACTTTCTGCGATGAAATCAGTATGCTGTATTTTGATCCAGGTTTGGTTTACACAGGTGTATGGATTTGCTAAAATTACACTTAAGATTTGCACATTTTGGGGCTGGGGTGCCGTTCCATGGTACAGCATTTGCCTACTATGCACAGGGTTCTTGGTTTGATCTCAGTACTGCAAAAATAACACACACTACACACATACACATATGCACACATGTGTGATGCACATATGTGTGTGCATTTTGTTTGTGTATATTTATATAAAAGCAACAAATTTTGAATTCTAATACTACATATGAAAGTATTAGTAAATAATTAATGACTCCAGAGGCCAGCTATGAGTACCTCAAAACTAAGATGATTGGATGATGATAAGTACAGTAAATGTTAGTGATAGACACTAAGTGGGGAGTATACAAGTGTTGTCAAATTAATGTTTGCATCTACCTAAAACACATGTGCTGAATCCTCCACCTCCAAGGCGGCTGGAGATAGGGCCTGTGAGGAGGTAATGGATATGTAATGAGGTAACACAGGTGGGAGCTCAACTCTTCAGGATTTATGTCATTTTAGGAAGAGACACCAGAGAGTCAGTCCTCACATCTCCCCTTTGTATGCACATAGTGAGGACTGATGGCATCAGCAGCCAGGAAGACAGTCCATACCAGAAGCCAAACCCAACCCTGTGATATCGGATTTGTATGGTTCCAGAACCCTGAGAAAATACATTTCTGTTGTTTAAGTCACACAGTTGGAATTTTATTTCAGCTGCCCTGGCAGAAGACTATGAAAGGTATTCCTTGCAAAAGGCTTTTGGGATCTGTTATATATTTTAAATTATTCATAATGAAACAGATATAAAGTAACCCAAAAATTAAAATGGGAATAATGAGTAAGGGCATTAGTAGCTTTGCAATCAAAATGAATTACACTCTTAACTGTAGCTCCACCTGTTTGTTGGGTAAAAATAAGTGCATTAGTTAAATTATTGTAGCCTCACTCCAATGGAAAAAAGGGAATCATAGCAAAACACTATCTAGGCTTGGTGAGAGCATGGAACTATCATGTTAATAGCTGGTGCAATGTCTATGATACATGAAATGTTCAATTAACATTCACTGTTGATAATATTTTTTACTATTACCTTGTGGATTTTAATATTACTTTGCAGATTTTTACCAGTACCTTGAACTAAATGAGAAAAAATATGTGAAGTATTTTAAGCTTTCAGGCACATGCTCAGCAAATGTAAATACCTGTGTCTTTTATTTGTTACTTCTGATGTTATTTTATATGCAATAATTTCTCAGTATTTTCTTTCCTACCAACTATCAGTGTAAAAAAAGTCAACTGTTAAAACTAAAATAGCAACAGTTCATTTACAAAATGTGTTAAATTTTTCAATATTATTTATTTTCTTAATGAACGGAACAAAAGCAGCCAATTACTGTACTGTGTTAGTTAACTTTCTGTTACTATAATTAAACACCTCAGAAAAATAATTTAAAAAGAGAAAAGACTCACTTTTGCTCCAAGTTTTGGAGGTTTCAGTGAGTGATCAGTGGGCCCTACTGCTTTCAGGTCTGAGACGCAGCAGCTCTTCATGGCAGGAGTGTGGTAAATTAAAACCACTCATCCCATGGCTTGTGCATGAAAAGAGAGAGAAAAGAAAAGCCTGGGAATTTATTATTCCCTTCAAGGGCTATGCTCAACTTCTTAAAATTCTGTGATCTCCAATAGCAACAGCCTGGTGACTGCCTAAACACTTGCACCTTTGGGAACATTTGCCCGAACCACAGCACATAATAATTTGATTAATTCTGCTGAAAGTAGCAAGATTTTTAGGTATTCTTTTTAACTGTTAAATAAATAAATCTAAATGAAAACAAAAAATTTAAACCATGCATTTAAAGTGTATATATTTTAAAGAAAAATAATAAAATAAATGGATATATAACAGTGCTCCAAAGAAACATTATCATTCCTTTGAAGAGGTCATTATGTCCTTCCCCAAACAAATGCCTGGTCCTTCTATTTTTTACATCCTTCCAAGAAATAAGCACTACAGTGAATTTGTTGTTAATCATCCTCTCTGGATCACAGGAAACAATGAACGAGAGTGCAAGCTCATGAGCGAGGCTGCTGAATTTAAGTCCCGGATCTTTTAGTTTAAACTATATGACTTTAGGGCTTTTACTTAAATTTCTGTGTACGTCATATCCTATCTTTAATTGATATCACAGTACTATTAAAAAACATAATGAGCTTTATTAAAAATGTCTGGCATATAAAGAGTGGTTTGGACTTTTTTTTAATTAATCGTGGTTTTTCTACTTCACCATGCTTGCATGGATGTCTATAAAATATATATCCCTAATTTTGGGCTGAATTTCCTATTTTAGATAAGGAATCCTATTGTGTGTGAAGTGTAATTTGCTTTAAACTTTCAACATACGTTTTTGAGATTCTTCCAATATAATGTGATAGTATGTTCATTCATTTCCACTGTCATATAATATTCCACTGTAACGAATATATGAGAACTTTATTATCCTTTCTGCTATGTATAAATCTTCAGACTATTTGCAAATTTTTGTATTACAGTGATACAAAGGTCTTCTCATATCAGCCTTAGAATGTGTACATGCAAGGTGGTGAGTAACTTCTATCAATGTCCTCTCAATTAATGTAGAACTCCAGTAAGTTACTGAAACAATTCTGTTTACTATTTAAATCCTTCTGTATTGATCATCTCTTTAGAAACGTTTCTACACATTAATCAGTATTTAAGAAAAAAATTTCCACCACTTTACAGAGTTATGAATTTTCAATTTGCTTTTTATTATAACTTGTTTTATTTTTATAAAAGTGACTTAAAAATAAAAATTAAAGTATTATTATTGATCTAATAACCACAGAGTATGTTTAGAATATACTGGACAAGCTTAGCTTTTATGAAGGATTGCATTTTAATCAATACCAGTCATTGAAATGCTTCTAAATTTTTGTCACTGCATGGCTAAAGCTCAGTTAAAGGGGTTTTCTGTCTAACTAATAAATCCTTTAAGTACTTGTCAATAACAGAGGAATGTTTTATTTGCTTTACTAATAGCCTATAGAAGAAAAAGCTTTCAATACCTTTGATGAACTAATGGACTACAATCTGATACATAAAGAGCAAATACTTTAATCATTACAGCAAATGATTCTGAGTTTAGAGTCACAGATTTAAACCCTTTTGGGATTTTAATCTTAGCCTTGTCATTAGCACGCATTGATTACTCTGACTAGCTAATCATTTAATTAGGAAATAGATGACCTTCATTATTAAACTGATTCGGAACACGCTCTTCAAACTTTGGGAGAGATTCGGGCCTGGTTTATGTAAATAAATCCTTGAGATTTAATGTTGCTTTTATGTGGAAGTTATTAAAATAATTAATTCAATAGAAAGATATGGAGAAAATATATGCCTATAATTTTGTTATTAGTGAAATAAAATATCTGAATTGAAAAAAAGCCAGAGAACTATTTTGGTTTCCTGAATTAAGTGTTTGAGCCCTTTATTAAAATCCACCAGTATAACAAAAGTTGGGTTCCTGGTTTTTAACATGGATAATCCTATTGCTCAAATGTAGAAGTCTTTCTACATTTACAGTGAGAAAGGCCTGAAGTTACTTTGGTTCACAGAACAATTAAACTATCATGTATTCCCTAAAGAGCTTTCTCTATTACAAATAGCACTGACATAAGAGGAGGGGTGAACATTCTGGTTAAATGATAATGGATGGCACAAATGAATGTTAGAAAGGTATGAATAAGACATAAGGAAGTTGTTCCAAAGGCCAGGCAATTGCTCTTTGATACAAACCCAGGGGCCCTTCCCTTTCCAATGAGCTCAATTAGCCCCTTTGCTCCATGACATCACAAGGTAACTGGTTTAAACTGTGCTTCAAGAGCCTTTTATACACAAGAATTAAATGAGCCTGTCTCATTTAATTTCAGTTAATGTAAGTGAGCTTCTGTAACTGAATTGCTCAGTTATAACACTGAGCTTGAAGCCAGGCTGGCTGATTAATTCCTAGCTGTTTGAAGTGCTTTCTTCTCTTATCTTGAGCCGTGCAGACCTTACTACTGCCTGAGGAGAGTGAAACTGAAGTCTGGGGGAGATTTTTGTCTCCTCTCCTCAGAGAGGAATGGAAACCAGATAAGCACTATGGCATAAAATGGAAAACAAACCAGAAACTTGTTGCCAATTTTGAGAAATATGTGGGTTGTGGGGCTGATTTAAAAAACCCAAAAGTGTATAAAATAGTGTCCTTGTGTCTGACTTTCAATTCACTGCTACACTGTGCAATTTTAATTGAAAATTACTATTGCCTAGAAACTAACATTACACTAAAGATGTCCTAGTTAGTTCCAGTTGAGGTTTTTACATAAAATGAGCATTAGCAGCAATGAGAAAGGAAGGGAGAGGCTGAACATGGTGAGTCATTAGGGCAACGATTAGGACATTTTCCCAGATTTCATTGTATAACCTTCTGAAATCCTCAAATAATCTGCTTTGCAATTCCCAGGAGAGCTCTTTTACGGTCTTCAAAGCAAAAATATGCCTCGGCATGAACTTCCTAATAAACATACCACAGCATATCTTCCAGCTTGAGATGAAAAAGGGATGGTTTTGAAGGGGTAATTTAGTGACTGCACCCTTATTTTTCTCCATGCAAACATACACACACCCTGCCCCCACGCACACACGCTAGGTATCTCAGTACATTTTTGTTCCACATATGTGTTGAGATTAATGCAGGCGGGGCAGGGAGCGTTAAGCCACATAAGCCTCTCTTCTTCCTTTCATGTAGCCCTGCTGACAAACTGGTACCACCAGAATCAGCCAAGCAGCCCCTGTCAGTGGGCAGATTTGGTGCCCAAAACTCAAGCATCAAAGGCAAACGTTGCCAAGAAACTCACAGGAGCCTATCAGGATGGCTTAAGCACTTGCAAGAGCAAAACTGTTAAAACTAAGCTGGCTGAAAAAGTGTTCCTCTCCATGTCCTGCAAAATTTGCTCACACGAACACCCAAAGCGCAGTTAGAAATAAGAAAACAAAACATTCAGGTTTATAATATAAAGAGCAGAACCCGTGTTTAACCGTTCTCCCATCCTGGAGAACTTGAACCCCGATGAATCAAGACACTAGCTTAGCAACGCGCATACATTTTTATAGACATCATTCTCAATGCCTGGTCACACCGTGCTTGCTGGCTGCAGAAATGCTCAGCATTCTGAAGAGAAGCTCTGTGATCGTGTGGTGCGTTTCCTACAAAAGTGCTTGGAGTGATGCTCACCATAGCAACTGTGCTCTCCAGTTGTGTTCTCTGAGTGTGCGCTACACAAGGAGTGGACCGTTGCCCTCATCTGCATGTCAGGATTGCGGAAGGTTAAAACTGCAGTGGTTAGGAAAGTGTGGGTAGTGTGTTATTTGCAGATTCGGTACCAACTAATGGATATGTATTGTCACTCCAGTGGAACATCAAAGGTTTAAGAATATATGTTTTGGAAGTGAAATTCCTTACTTCAAGTATTCTGTCTAAAGAGCATGTATAAATTCTAATGGATTAAAGTAAAAAATCTAAATAATCTGATACCTAATTTAAAATTATATCTGCAATTAAAAAAATCAAAATCATGAAGAATTTTTGCTTCTGTCAATCACATAAATTATAATCATTAATTGTAATTATAAATGAATGAAACATCTCTTTCAAGGCTCATTAGTTAATTCTAAAGTCATTTTTTAGAAAGGTAGAAAATAGTGTGAACATTGGAATAGGTATATGATAATCAGTTAGCATTTGTTGGGCACCTGTTGTGTACGAGCACTTTAAACAAATGGTCTCATTTAATGATAGAACTGTTGGAAGGCAGCTGTTGGACTCTGATTTTGGAAATAAAGGTACAACACTGGATGCTGATAAAATAATGTATCCAAAGTCATGTAGGTAATTGGTACCAAAGCCGTAAGTTTCCTCTCCCAGCTGTTTTACCTCTATTCTTCTTTATGTTCATACATTTCTGTGTCTTCTTGTTCTTGCAGTCTCATCTTCTCCCCATTTTTTCCTTTCTTCACTTCTACTAATTACTCCTTAGCATACTGTTGAAAATTAAACTAAGATTTTTTTTTCTCCAACAGCACAACATTACTGATGGTGCCATCTGCAGTAAAGGGTAATCAAGACTTTCCCAGAGACTTCAGAGATGTTTTTCTTCTGATTTCCAAATGACAAAGCACAATAACAGTCTGTACCTGCAGCCTCATCCAAGTACACATTCTCCTTGGCTCACCTTCATCAGAGGCAGTTTTCTTCCCCAAACTCTCTCTATCCTTCTTATGACTACAACAGGAAATAAATAATGCTTTGATTTAGAAGCCACTATCAAAAACATTAATCTTATAGCTTCAAAGCATTATAGTAATGTGATTGCAATATTTAGTATTTATTAGGACATAAAGAATTGCTCTGTATTTGTAAGGTAACTTGTAAAACAGCAAGGTGGTTCTATACTCTATATACATAAAATTTGCATAATGAAAAATGTCAATTGTCACTTGAACAGGGTCACAATGGTGTACCTTCACTTAGGTTAATGAAAAGTCTACCACCATGAAGATTTTTTTTTGGAAATATATTTTTATCAATTTCTCCATATAAGTAAAGCAAGTTTGGCATCACTGTAGGATTCAGACCAATATTTTCTCCTTTTATTTCATATTAATTCCTTTTTGGTATAAATTAAAAAGGCAAATAGAACCAAATATTATTCCAGTAGAAACCTCTAGTATCTTCTTATTTCTTCTAGAATCAAAGAATGTTTTGAATAAGTCATGGGCTTCAATTTTTACCTATTCAATAATTCAGAATTCTCATATTAATAAACTAATCCAAAGTGATTAGCTGATGGCTTTACATATGAGTTGTATTTTGTTTTGTTTTTCTGTTGCTGACCTATCTACAATTTCCAGCACACAAATTTCAAATTGGATGTACAGATCAGAAGGAAAAATGGAGTTCAAATTAACATAATAGATTTATAAATTTATTTAATCAGTCAATGAATGTTCTTATATTTTGCCAAGTTTGTGACATTTAGAATTTCCCCTTATGTTCAATTAATGAATGCTAAAAATATCAGATATTTTCATGTGTGTAGGAACACAAGAACATTTTTATTTCCACCCTCTGAAGATTTGCTTATTGAAGTCTACAATGCTAATTGATGATGGTCAGATTATCAGAAGAAAAGGCATACAAATTTATTAATAAGCAAGATGCACATGAAATCCACACAAAGCATGAAACGCAAACAGAGTCAGATAATTGAAGCTTAAATAACCTCTTTATGGGAGGGAGGGAAGAAGAGAGGAAGGTAGGGGTGGTAGGCAATTTCAAAGTAGTGAGTGATTTTCAAGATGGGGAGTTGAATGTGTTTATGTGTTTAAACAGCAGAGGACAGTCTAAGATACAGCTTACCTGGGCTCTGGGTGTGGTATCACCACTACTGTTTTGTTTTGTTTCTTCCTATGATTAATCTTCTAGAGAAACTGTCCTTTGGTACACAAGGGAACTTTAGAGAAAATGTCTTCTAGTGCTTTGGGAAGGACAGAGCAGTGAGAAATTGGGAGGGTAAGGCTGGAGAAGGCCAGAGAGACCTTGATTCTACTGTAGTTCAAAGAAATCAGCATGCCACAATATCATACTTTGAGTTTTCATTTTCTGAGACCCAACATGAAATTTGAGGTTTAAAGATGCAAAGAAGATATTTGAAATTAGGTCATTTCTGATCTCCTGATTTAAAATACACCTGAATAATCCTGTAAAAGATTCTTCAGAAACTTTGCAAGAAATGCATGTTATCCAAAATTAAAGCTTCAAATTGGAGTAGAAAAGCTTGCAAATTTAACAAAGTAGAAGATATAATATTAAGAACATAATTATGTAAATTTTTATTATTATTCATCTAAGAGACATTCAAAGGCATATTTTCTAATACTGAAATTTTCACAATGCCGAACCATTTTCTGAGAGTATTAAGAAAATAATAAGGAGGTGTGGGGGTGGGTTTTTAGTTTTCTTTTTTGCTGTTATTTTTGCTTTGTTTTATTTCATTTAGTGTTTGGAATTAGGAGTAAAAGAAAGAAGCAGTGTCAGGAAACATATGAGAAGCAGGGCTGTCTGAGAAAACAAATATAGATAAAATGAGACTAGCTAAGGGCTAATAATTTTTGCAGCTAGGTAATGGCCACAAGGAAGTCAATTATACCATTTACTCTACTTTTGTAAATATATGAAGCCTGCTAAAATCTAAAAAAATAACTTTATTGGCAGAAATGATCTCATATCTCTTCTCCTTGATGTTCATCAATTCTTATATTTTTTTCATTTTAACTGAATTCATGCAACATACATAGAAAGAAAAAATAATTTTTCATTTCCTGTCTTCTTGGAAAACATTTAGCTGATCGTTCTAATCCTATACATTAAACTTAATCATTTCTAGTTCTGCAATCACATGGTTAACTTCTGAAGATTCTTTAGACTTTCGACTCAGAATTCAGGTCATTTTCTTCTGTGTTCTTTAGCAGTTCTTCAAAGAATACTCTTGAATCTTAACTGTACTCACTTATCAAATCATAAACTCTGCTGGACACATTTACAGTTGGTAAGGCAAAGTTACTGAAATGGTTTTCTATGACATATCATCTTATTCTAATGCACGGCAATGACATGTTTCAGAAAAAAGCATTCCTTGCTCAACCCAGTTCTTCATTAAGGCATGTTATTTAAGGCTGAATTCTGTCCTTTCAATCAAAAATCTGCCCTATAATTTTTCCTGATGGAACATTATTGTCCTGAAAATTCCAAAGGATGTAATGATAGCTCATGCTCTTCAATTAATGTGGTCTTTCACATCATTACCAGATGCCGGTTATTAGTTCCATTTCACTTCTGTTCAGGTTGGGGCAAGGCAAGTTAATTTCTCTCACTGTGCTTAGAATCTCTAAGTGTTAGTTTGAAAAGCTGATCAAGACAATGCCCCCAAGGAGGATCAACTTCAGTGAGTGGATTTCTCACAAGGTTGAGAAAGTTCTCAGGTATGGCACGCAAGCCCCAGCAAGCATGAGTAACAGCTGATGGCCCAGCAAAAACAGACTTGGGCTGTGTAGGAATCAGGCACTGAAAACCACAGGGACTTGAAAGAGTCGCTGGTAGGAATTTTTAGACAAAAGACTGAAAAGGCTTATAATGTTCTCATTATCATTGAAACAAAGCATGTTGGTAAGTATGCCAGAGGAGTTACTGCTTTCCAAAGACATTGTGGGACAAACCTTACCCCTTTCAATCATGCTGCTAGCATGAATCACCCTCTTTAAAGAGAAACTTGAAAGGGCATTACTCAAACATTTCTGGTTGTATAGTAAGTTCTTGGAAAAGCAAGTTCTCTAAATGATTCCATTATCCTGATTTAAAGAATTTTATGGAATATTCTTTGATATATGAAGACCTCCTTAAGAATCGATTCTTAAAATACACTTCCAACTTGATTATATAGATTACATTGATCAACCTGTATTTTTTAGACAATAAACTTCCAACTCCCCCAATATTCAACTTAGAATTACCCTGCAGATTTTGATGAGAATGTCTTCTTTTTGAAAAGGTTCTCCTTCATTGTGTTAAGTGTTTCAGCCCATTTGTTGTTAAAAAGGTGGATAGCTGCTAATACCAAGGCATCCTTTGGTTTGCATTATAGGCAAATACTTGGAAAAAAGCAATGTATAATTTTTCTGATTACTTTATGAGTTATTTAACATTTCTCAAATGCATGACTTGCTAATTTTACACTTTGGGGATTCACCATCTTTATTTATAGTATACTTATCCAGTATACATTATAGTACAGAAAGAATGTATTTGTCAATATTGCTTTTTATTTAAAGTTAATGAAATATTTTACCGTTAATTAAACACCGAATTTGTAGTTCAGTGCTTCTTGACTCACAAAATTTGTCTTATGTGTAAGAATTTTAAAAATGTATCATACAATGACTAAAAGTTAATATGAGGGCTAGAGTCACCGCTCTAGCCCTCATATTAACTAGAAACACTTGCCTGGTATGCATGAGGACGTCGGTTCGAACTCTAGCACCACATACACAATGAATTGTTAGAGCAAAGAAAGCCACATGAAAAGCTAAATAAAATTTTCTCTTCCTCTCTTTCTATCTTTCTCTCTTAAAATAAAAACTATTAAAAGTTAGTATGACTTCCAAATCATTCTCTAAAATATCATCTTATTGTAATACATTTTATTAAATCAGTTCCCAATCACTTTAAAATTATTGATATAACTATTCACTAATTTCTTGCCATGAACATTGAAGAAAATTATGAATACCCTGTGTTAATTTTGACTTCTTTAAAAACCAATTCCATTTTTCTTGAATTTGGTTTTAATTGGCTTAATTGCTAGGAATATTCATTTAATTTGTATGATAATCACTTGGTGCATGGAGAGCAAGTGTGCCGTATTTATTTTGATACGGGATTATTTTCACAATATTATTCCATTCATGTGCCTACATGCGTGTTCTCAGTCAAACAAAAAAGAGAAATCGTTCATTTCAGTATCCTGTAAGTAAAAAGTGCTCTTGCTCATGCTTGTGTCAAACTGAAAACAGGCTGCCTTGTAGGTGCTTGTTAAAGAGAATATTAACTTCCTTTTCAAAAATAAATGCTACAAAGCAGCACTGTTTTAGGAAAAGTATCTGTAATACTATTAGCTTCCTCAGAAAAGATCCTGGCTGATGAACGTACAACTGCACACGCACGGGTTCTGAGTCTATGGATTCAACCAACACAAATTGAGAATACTTGGGGGAAAAATCTGTGTCCCCACTGCACATGTACAAACTTTCTTGTTATTCTCTGTATAATACAGTATGAAAATTATTTACAAAGAATTAGATATTATAAATAGTCTGGAGATGACCTATAATGTTCACAAGGATGTAAGCAGCCTCTATGTAATAGATTATACACTGTGCCATTTTATATAAGGGACTTGAGCATCTGCAGATTTCAGCATCTAAAGCTCCTGTAACCAATACCACACAGAAATCAAGGGAAGCCTGTATCCCTTATTATTATCATGATGACAAAGTCTTCCAGTACTTTATAAGTATGATTAATATTTTCTTCTATAAGTTCTATCACTGTATATGAAGTATATTTGCTTTATCATCATAAACTAAATGGCTTATAGCTTAAAATCTATGCTTTCGGTAAGCTAAGCAAGGAGAAAATACAATGAGTTTTTCCTTGTTTATTTATTTGACCAAAATCACTAGGAAACCACAATATGCTAAACACCAGCCTAGATCTTGAGAAAGAAGTGCTGAGAAAATAGATCATCAAATTGAGAGAATACAAAAAACAAAACACCATGTCCTATTAGAAGAGAAAAATCTGAAATACACACAACAAAATGAAAACAAGTGATAAAAGGGAAATGGAGAGAGAAAGGTAAGCTAATTTCAATGAGGAAATCCAATTACAGCAAATAGTAAGAGAAAATTCTGGATAGAGTGCAAATGTCTAAGTTGAAAAAGACTTTTGAATATTTGAAGAGTGGATGGAAAAGAATGGGGAAGAAAGAACCACAAAATCAAGTTGGAGAAGGAAGCATATTGGAAACCTAAATTTCAATCTTTGAGCCAGGCACCTGCTGGTAATCCCAGCAACTTGAGAGGCTAAGGCAGGAGGATCACAAGTTTGAGACCAGCCTGGGCAATTTGACAAGATCTTATCTCAAAAGTCAATAAATATAACTGGAGATGTTGCTCAGTGATAGAGCACTCTGCATTCAGTTTCCCATACCACAAGAAAAACAATCAGTGATTGTTTTTTGTTGTTTTTGTCAGCTTTTTCACTGCCATTATTTAAAGACCTGACAAGAACAATAAGAGGAGGAAAAGTTTATTTGAAGGTTCATGGTTTCAGAGGTCTCAGTGCATAGATGGTTGATGTCACTGTTCTGGGACCAGGCAAGGCAGATCATCATGGCGGAAGTGTGGTGGTGGAAAGTGGTTCATGACTTCACACCAAGAAGCAGAGAGAGAGAGCTCTGCTCAATAGGGACAAAATACAAATCCAAAGGCAACCCCCAGAGACTCACCCCTTCCAGCCACACCCTACCTGCCTACAGTTAACCCCGAGTGAATCCATCAGGAGATTAACACATTGATTAGGTCAAACCTATTATAACTCAATACTTTCATCTCTAAACTTTCTTGCCTTAACTCACACATGAGCTTTCGGGAGACACCTAATTTTTAAACCATAACATTGTTATTGCTATATTTTAATATCTGTGAGCCTACTTAGATCATTTTATAAATTTTTTAAAAAGGGAGTTATGAAACATTATCGTTATCTGGTTTTCTCAAGTATAAAATCAAGTTTCAAAAGTAATTTTTAAGCAATTTGTTATTTTCTAAAAACGGGGGGGGCATTTCCTTTGGTTGCTAGATTCAGGATTCTTTCTCCAGAATCAAGTTGATTGCCTACAATTTGAGCAAATCAACACGTCCCACCATGTCCTGCAAAGCTTGTATCTCTTTTAAAGCTTTCAATCTAAATTCTTAGGTATATTTGGCAACTGCTTTCTCATCCTTCAGTTTCTAGCATTCTAATTGCGTTTTCATTCTCTTCCCCTGTTGAAAGGCCATTGTCTATGCTGGCTTCTTTATTGTGTCCAAGATTTATTAGATACTGTTTTCCTTGAGAATTGGCTGGAATGACAATCTGCAAAGTCAAGCACTGATTTTTATTTAGTTGTTTTCCTCTGCAAGCTGGCTGAGGAGGTTGGCCCTTGAAATGTCAAAGGAAAGAGATTCATCTAAATTGATCAGCTATATTATGAGCATGGATGGATCTCTTTCTGCAACCACTCCCCTTCCCCATTTCAAAGTATCTTTTCTCAATTATTAAAATTGTCTGATTATATTGTTTACCAACACACTAACTCTTAAACTTCTTAATAGAATACCAGAGACTTCACAGTTTAATACAAAACTACCAGTTCAAATGCTACCAGTCTTCTCATACCATATCCCTTATCACATTGAGGAGGTAGTATTTATGCATGGGATAAGCTTTGTGGATCCTACTAACTCAGAGATCCAAAGAAGACAGCAGAAACTTGGGTTGGCTAATGTCTAATGCTGACTTCTTCTGAATAATACAATTTCTCAGAGGTCCTATTTTGAAAGGCTCGTATTCACTAGATCTTATATTGGATATTGGAAAACTCTTTATAGATAAATGATCAGCATAGAATTCAATATAGGTTACTAGGCCACACAAAGATCTGAGCTGTGTAAACAGGGAAGCTGTAGTACTCCACCACGTTTTTGTTTTTTTCAGTATAATGTAAGCTCAATGGGGACAGGGCATGCTTCTGTCTTGATCACAGCATCAGGTAAAGTGGCCTTTAGCAGCAGTG
The DNA here is from genome assembly GCA_004027875.1 of Aplodontia rufa. Classification (NCBI taxonomy): domain Eukaryota; kingdom Metazoa; phylum Chordata; class Mammalia; order Rodentia; family Aplodontiidae; genus Aplodontia; species Aplodontia rufa. Next base: position 19,063 of record PVKS010008427.1, on the reverse strand, counting down.
AGAGAAAATCCAGAATACTTAAAATGATAGTGATGTCTTTCTTTCATGTTATTGAATAATTTCATGGTTAGATCTCTGTCTGGTTGGGTGGCTTCACAAAATTCATAGGAACCAAGATAATTTTTATCATATTGTTCTTCTATCCTCAGTGCATAAAATATGCCTCATGGGCCAAGATGACTGTTTAAGTTTTAGCTGTCATGTCCACATTTCAAGGAGCAGATGGAATAAGAGTCAAAGAAAAGTTACCACCCTCCCCTTAAGCAAAAAAACTGAAAGAAGTACACAACATTTTTGCAAATATATTATTAGCAAAATTTAGTAATATGGCCGCATCTACCTGCGTGAGAGGTTGGAAAATGGAAAATATTTTTCTTCTCAGAGATGTAAGCCCAGCTAAAACCCAGAAAATGCTTTACAAGGGAGAGAAAGGTATTCAACACTGTGTCCTACCATTTAGCTCAGTATTTAAGATGCAAATAAATCTTTTGATTGATATTCTGATGAACTTGTGTCTCCACTCAATCAAATATGGTTTCTCATTAAAACTTCACACCAATCTTCTGAATCATGCTTTCTTCCAACTGCTTTAGAAAAGAGAAAACAAGCCCAGAAACTCTAAAAGACTTTCCCATAGTGTGCACTGAAGTAACATTTGAGTCATAGCATTGAAGTTTAAAGAACTTCTGTGTCTCAAGGGCAATGAGTCTTTATAGCTTCCTATGGAATTTGGTACAGACACTGCCTCTTTCCTTTTCTGTTCTCATTGCTCTTTAATAGAAACTGCTTTCAAGAAACCCATGTCTAGGGACTCAGCAGTTATGGTGCTTGCCTAGCAAGCATGAGTATGCGAGTTCAAACCCCACCACCATGTACACACGGAAGTCTCGGAGTGATGAAAGCCATGGAAAAAAACTAAATAAAATTGATTCTCTCTCTCACCGTCCCTCTCTCTTTAAAAAAGAAAGAAAGAAAAGAAAACAAAACAAAAAAGAAACCCATGTCTATACTTTATTGGTCCTTCCTTCTTTGCCCTGGTAATCCATCAATGTGGTGCTACCAACTGTTTCTGCACCTGTACAGGTTGACACCATTTTTTTTTCTAAATAGAAAGAAAAATCTGAAACACATAGATAAATGTGTTTAAATGAGGTCAGTTGTGGTGTAGAATGTAAATCTATCATTCATGCGCTCTTCATCAAAATACAGTTTTGATACAAATTTATCTATAGTATGTATTAAATAACTAAAATTATGTCATAAAGAATCCCTGAATTCAGTTTCCTAACAATATCCAATAAAACTGATCATTCTTCTAGATCTCAGGGTTTGTGGAAGAGGAGTGAAGCAGTGAGCTTGTGTCTCTGAGATCCCATTCTGTCACTTAGTTCACTGAGCCATCTGGCTGCCTTAATTTCCACCTACTACTTGAAATGTGTTTATAGAAATAAATATGAAACTGCAACTATAGTAATATGAAAGCTGCAAATGTAAAATCATGATTCTGATGAATAAAAAATTCTATATGCTAAAAATAGTTTATTATTCTGTAGCCATCAGCTTTAGGTATTATAACTTATAACCTCTAAATTTATGTTCCTAGCTACATCATTGTTGTAGTAACTTCATTAATTTTTAAATCTCTTATAAGTGAAATATATTAGTAATTTTTCCTAGATTAATACTTTGTATTCTTCTTTGAATATTTCATTAAAGGAAAAAATAAAAGTTAATAAAATGACTTTCCACCCAGGCATCTAAATATTTCACATAAGACTTTCTCTTTTGAAGAAAAGACTTTAGGTGTGCTCGTGCTGCTTTATGGAGTTAAAATTCCAAATGGCTCTGATCGACTTTAAATGCTTTGTTTTTATTTTTGTACTGGGAATTGAACCCAGAGGCATCTTATCACTGAGTCACATCCCGTGTGTGTGTGTGTGTGTGTGTGTGTGTGTGTATAAAATTTTTTGTGACAAACTCTCTCAAGTTGCTTAAAGCCCTCCTAAGTTGCTGAGACTAGCCTTGAACTTGTGATCCTCCTGCAGTCTCCCAAGTCACTGGGATTACAGGTGTGTGCTGACACATCTTGCTTTTCCTGTTTTCATTTGTTCCAAGAAACAAGACCTAGAATTCTGTCATATTAGGTAACTTCAGTTTCCAAGAAGATGTTTTGCAGGAAAGAGTTATGTGCCCTATATATATATATATATATCAGTGGTAAGCAGTAGAAATGTCATTAATAATAATAGCAAAAATAATAATAACTTCAGTCTGGATGTATTGGTAATATGCCAAGGCCCCAACAATGGAAACATATGTACACTTTTGTGCTATCTTCACAACCATTTAATAATGTTCATTTTTTTACATATTTTTTGTTTTTCTTTTTAATTCATTTTTATTAGTGCATTATAATTTTACATAATGTTGGGATTAGTTGTCACATATTCCTAAATGCACACAATTCAGCAATACAATTTGTTCAATATCCCCCACGATAATGAACATCTGAATGCCATTTGTCTTCTCTTTGTGTAGAAGATGTATTCTACTACCTACAAGCCTTCTATTCTATTGAAAAAAATGTAAAGACGTAGGAAATGCTCTCAGTAAAGGTGAAGAGGAGGTGATGAGGGTACCGCTGTGCAGCTGTGAGCGTATGATGTTCTACCACATGCTTTTTGTGGCAGAGTGGCATAAAGTGGTGATAAGAGATGAATCCTCCACTAAGGAAGTCATGGTCTACTGAAGAACTATAATCGCATGCATTAAAATACAAAACAGTTGGTTGCTTCTTTTAGGTACCACAGAAAAATCATTCATTAGTGACATTTACTGAGCATGCCGAACACCATAAGGGCAGTACTTTAAAAAGAAAAACAAGAAGTATTTATAAAAAATAAACCCAACTACATCAGAACCTTAGAGTTGTATGTAAACTATTGGGCACACTGTAGTGAAAAAGGTTACAACTCTTTTTATTATAAGATTTTTCAGAGTGACCAATACACTAATTTACACTGTATAACTCTGAGGGAGCCTTTAATTTGAACCAGTGTTCCTCTCTCTCGCATCACTTTTGTGGCTGCTGTTGAAGTGTTGAAACTTGTTCAAGTTTGGATCTAGAATATTCCCCAGGCTCATGTGCTCAGAGGTGGGGCTTTGGGGAAGTGCTTTCTTATATCACGAGGGTTCTGACCTCATCAGTGGATTAACCCTCTGAGGGCTGAATGGACTTCTGGGAAGTGGGACCTTGTTATAGAAAGTAGGTCACTGCAGGAGGACAAAAGAGATGTCTTCTCCTCTGTCCCTTCTTCTCTTGAAGCGTTGTATAAGCATTTTTCTTTAGAAATTTGTTTTCCAATTTTATAACAAGGAGTTGTGGATATTTCAAATACATGATAGTACAAATTATTTGAATTTAGAACATATTATCTTTGGGGGAGAGCATCAATTTTCCCTTCGGAATAACTAGTAGAAAGTAAACAGAAGTTCTGGGCAGAGTATAAATTTTTTGAAATCAAAGCTTATGGGCTAGGTGTATGGCTCAATTGTAGCCAACTAACCAAATATACACAGGCCCTAGATTCAACACCCAGGACCACAAGCAGAAAACAGGAGAGCATAAATAGTATCTGCACTGTATCATTATGTTTCTTCTTGTATCTTATAGACTGTCTAAAAAGCAAATATTTAGATTACATTAAGAATATACTTCTTTATAAAAAATCTTAATGGAAAGTTATAGACATGTGTTAGACATTACCATTATGGTGAAATTTTTAATTTTGAAGTTAATTTTGGTCACATATTTTTTCTCTTCCCTAATTTGAAATGATTGTTGGAATTACTTACCTTTTATTTCATATCCAACTTATCTTTTACAAAATATTATAGTTCATGTGAACATGTACCCAGAGGAGCTATTACTGAAATGACCCAAATTTTGAATTAATGATCTCAAATACTTCTAGATCAACTTTATAAAGTAAGCATCAGTGAAACTTTACCTATAATTAGAAAACACTGATGAATCATTTACACTCTATATATCCAATCTTTATCTCCCTGTTAAACCTAAATCACAAATTGCTAATACTCACCACCAATATAAATTGATCTGGCCCAGATGTCAACACCAGCAGGGTTGAGAATCCCTGTGCTACACAATGCTTGCTGGACATATTGCAGTCGTCACAATACACAACTGCAAGCAAGCTCATCATTTTCTCCCCCTGCTCTGTTTTTTGATAGTGCTCTCAACATCCACTAACACTGAAAGCCATGGGTCCTTGTGAGACCTGCTTCTCTGTTCTCTGAATACAAACTCCTTTCCCAACAGTCACTCACAATGGCTCTCATATGCATTGTCCAGCTCTCCTCCTTACAGAGAATCACTGCAATTATGAACAAACTAGGCCATACCTCTTATAGCTCATGTTCCAATTATGCCACACGTATTCTCATTTTTTCTTCCTTCATGTTTATGTCTGGGTAATCTTCTTAAAATGTCTTGAAAATTATGTTGGTCACATACATAAGATTGTTTGACAGCTACAAATTATTTAAGTTACAAAAGACAAAAGCTGAATTTTAATATCTTCTTCCACCTCAGTTAAATATTCACTAGTTTTTCATCTGTGATATTCACTTGAGCTGATACAAAATACATGTTATTATATGCTGTATTTTTATTCATATTTTTCTCTATCTGGATTGCTATTCTTGCCTATAATTCCTTCTTTCTTTCTTTCTTTTCATTTTTTATGAGAGAGAGTGGGGAGAGAGAAGGAGAGAATCAACTTCATTTAGTTTATCATCTGGTCTTCATTGCTCTGACACCTAGTTGTGTACTCGGTGCTGGGGTTCAAACCTGGGTCCTCACACATGCCAGGCAAGCACTGTAATCACTGAGCAACTGCATCAGCCCCTATTCTCTCCTTTCCAACTGAAAAAATTCTCCCAGATTCAAAGACTGCTACTCAATTGACATGAATGAAAGGCATTTCTTCTTTTATAACACTTCTGTATTATTTTCTCATTCTTATGTATATACCTATCTTTCTCCTTTATTTTTATACAGTATTACTCATTTCTTAAATACCTTTCTATAGAATAAGATAGAGGCTGACTTTTTTTGATTAAACATTTTTCTTGAGAAAATTAAGGATTCATGTGCGAATTTAATAATAAGTAAAGAGTGATTTCATGTACTCTTTACACAGTTTAGCAAATGACAATACTTCACAAAATCATAATGCAATATTACAGCCAGGACACTGACATTAACACAACACACCAGCCTTACTCAGGTCGTTCCAATTTCTGTTATACACCTTTCTGTAAACATTTAGTTGTTTAAATGTTATCAGATATTTATTCATGTATATACCATCACAGTTCCAGCACCATAGTAATCCCTCGTGGTATCCTTTCAAACTGGTGCTTACTTCTGGTCAGCCCTTCCCTATCCCATCTTTCATAAACACATTTGTCCCTAAGCCCTGGCAATCACTAATCAGTTCTCTGAAATTAAAGTTTTCATTTCAAAAATGCTATAAAAACACAATTATAGAATATTTAATCCTTTGTGATTGTCTTTTTCATTTACTTTGTCTGGAGATTCATTCATCCAAATTTTTAAATGAATCAATGGCTTACTCCTCTTTAATGCTGAGTAGTCATCCACAAGTTGTGTGTACCAACAGTTTGACCATTTAGAAATTGAAGAACAGTTGCGTTGTTTCCAGTTAGAGGGTAATACAAATAAAGTTACCATGAGCAAGAGTAAACCATTGATACAGTAAACAATTTGAATGAATTTTCAAATAATTAAAGTAAATGGAAAAGGTAATTACAAAAGGTTATATATTCTGTAGTCTGGTGTCTTTGGGTGAATAAGGATGCACTCAGATTCACAATAATATAATGATCCTTTGCTGGATATTTGTTTTTGATATCACTTTTCCAGCCAATGCTGCCTGGGCACTTGCAACTGAGGAAGAAGTCCCCACTTGGGAGAGGAAGGAGAGGGCTTCCCCAGATTGCTTATTATCAGCAGATTTTCTAGGTGATGCTCCTGCCAATGATGCTAGGCACCCCTGGTACTACTGACAGCACTCCTACTTGATCCAGGGAGGAGCGAAGCTAAGTTGCATTACCTTGCTCTATGGAGGCCAGGAAAAGCTGAATCTGGGTTACTCTATTCTTTTGAGTTGGAAGGTACTTGCTGCTCTGTTATCCCATCAGTCTCAGGTCCCTAGCCATTTCTACATTCCTTTTCATGGGCTTCAAAAAACCTCATTTGGTTGTCTCATATAGTTTCTGTGATTTGTAGTTGTATTTTACGGGAAGGAGAAGGGAAGCTCATATCTAGGTCATATTGTATACATCAAAATTTTGGCATATTATCTGGAAGCCGTTATGCTGCCTTCTTCATTGGACACATCCAGTATATATTTTCAGAGTAAACATAAAGAAAGCCACACTACAATTTGTTGATGCTTAACTACAAATGTTTCTTGAAACTGGCTACATATTACCAGCTTTTTTTAGTATAGTAACTGTCCTTTAACCACAGTTTCCATTATAGGTAAATGCTAACTGATTATTAGTCACTTAGTAGCTGTCTCAGTTACCAGATCAGCTGTCAGAATAACCCTTATTGTGTGCAAGTAACCCTTATTTAATCTCATAAGCTCAGTGATGCTGGCAATCAGAATATGTCACAGAGAAGCTGTAAAGGGTTTCATTTAGGTGAAAAACGAATATTCTTGACTTAATAAGGAAAGAAAAAAATCATATGCTGAGGTTGCTAATATCTATGGTAAGAAAAGAAATCTGTGAAATTGTGAAGTTCATGTGAGTCTGCTGGTATACTTTAAGATGCGAAAATTATGGTCACACCATACATAATAGGTAAAATGGAAAAATGCATTCATTTTGTGTTTATTTATAGGATAAAAAGATAGTATGCTATAGAGTTATATAATATTTTCAGTTTCAGGCACACACTGGAGTCTTAGAATACATTCCCATTGGATGTGGAAATACTACTGTAATTACTATTGTGGCTGGGTCAAAAATGGATCTCTAGTTTCCTGCTTTTATCAGGTACCTTGATGGCCATTCACCATTAATATACTTTGGTTAACTTAATTGATCTATTTATTGCCATTCACAGGGCTAGATTCCACTTCTAAGGGCTTGATTTCCACACCGGTTACCTTATACATAAAGTATGTATTATATCTATGACCAAAAAACTGATAGCAGAAATACCAATAAAATACTAACAAATAAAATTGAAGGAAATTATATCTAAGTATATTATTCCTTTAACTCCATTGTAGGTCCCATATTCACTAGCATAAAATATTTATCCTTTCATTTTATTGACAGGTGAAATATACAACTAAATATTACGATATATTCAACATCTCACATTGCAAAATTGCAAATTTACAGTGTCTAGTTTTTTGTTTGTTTGTTTTGTGTTTTTTTTTTTTTTTTTAGATAGAGGGACAGTGAGAGAGACAGAGAAAGAGAGAAACAACTTTATTTAGTTTTTCACATGGCCTTAGTTGTTCCAACACTCAGTTGTGTACGTGGTGCTGGGGTTTGAACCCGGGTCCTCGTGCTCGCCAAGCAAGCGCCGAAACCGCTGAGCCACTGCTCCAGCCCCTACAGTGTCTAGTTTATGTGTATTTTGAATGGATTTTCTTTTATCCGTAGGGATTAACAGACTTTCACAATTTATAGCAAAAATTATGAACAAAACACAAGTTACTTGGGACTCCCTGTAAAGAAAATGTTAAATGATTTTAATAAACATTTTTATCCTGTCATTAGAAAGCAGGGTTTTAGCCATAAAACCAGAGGTATTCTATAGAAGATTACATTACTTTCAACTCTACAAATTATAGTTTTCTTCATAAATCATAGAAGTATAAGTAAAAAGATCATGTGGATACTTTCCATCATATGATCTTAAAACCATTATATGATTCAGTGGTTTGGATAACAATCCTTAAATATTATCTCATATTAGTGTGTTCATTTGAGTACTCAAATCAAGCATATCAATAGGATACCTTTCAGAGTACACAGAATTAAATGTTATTCATCATTAAATGCTTTAGTGAATTCATTTGATTCTAATTATACCTTAATTGTACTCAGTAGCAGGTAAAGTGTGTGATTTTCATCTTCCACAGCAAGAACTACATTAAAATCTTGCTGAAAAGGCAATCTCTATGCATTTAACTTGTGTTTCAATAAAAATGTTGAGTAGATATAACAAATAAATTGCCTAATGGCAGGAATTTTTTTCAACTAACAGGATTAAAAGAGGCTGAATTTAGTAAGTAGTACATATACAATATAATGAAGCATTATACATGGTCTTTCCTATCTCTTTTAATTGGTTCAAGCACTCACTACAGACTTATTTTTCAATTTGGAGAAAGTAATTCTGCTCTCATTACTAACATAATACCCACCCAATAAAAATTGTCCAAAGTCAATTTATTGCTTCAACAATATTGGAGAAAGGAAAGGATCTCTGTAGAATTCCACCCCTTCAAAATTAATAACTTCTCTGAAAACGACTTCTGATGAAAGAAAATTCTATCTCCATAGATTTGAATTTCCATCCACAAACATTTTCAAGATACAAATCTGACAAATAAGATTTTATCTTTTAAATTGTGATGTTTGTCTTTGTAACCACTAGCAGGTGAACATGGATTAACATGTCCTTAATCACAAATTATTCTACAAAAGTTTCCCAAACACCACTATCTGATAATTGATGGCAATTATCAGGTAGTTTTAAATGGTGGAGATAAGTTTTAACAATGCCTAAAGGCCCTCTTTTTACTCTGAAATTTTAAAGAACACAAATATGAAAACACAAATAGAAAACCAAATATGAAATTAAAAATAAAAAACAGCAAACTTGTGAAATAAGCTGTAGATAGTGTACTAAATAGCTAAACATATCTTCCAAATGGTTAACTTAAACATATCGTATAAGTTATCAATGTACAATTATGGTGTTATCTGATATTAAGAGTCAAAAACAAATACTATGGGAAAATGCAGTCTTTATGTATATATGAAAATGCATAGTAGAATTCATTTTTTTAAATTTGCCTCATTTTTTCTTACATATTCTTTTGATCACTTTATTGTACCAGAATTGATATACAAGCTACAGAACTATAGTTTTGTAGTGTGAGGCTCGAATTTTGGAATTTAGGTGCATAGTGTTCCTTCTCTGCTTTCAATCATGATGGCAATAATAAGCAGGCAGTGCATATAATTAGTTCAAAGTCAAAACCTAGGGAAATAAACTCTTATAATTCTGAAATTCTGATGCAATGCCTACGTTGCTTACGAATGGCTTTTGGAAAGTGTTAGCCTAATGTGGGGACAAGATTGGGTGAAGTGTATCTTGATATTTGGTGAAGGAAGCTCATATTTTGAGTGAGTATTTTCCCTAGGTTAGGAGACTTAGAGAGTCCTTTACCCTATATAAATGTCTAAATTTTTCTATCCTACTTCCCCATTCTCTCCATTAACTCTTCACTCTCATCTTTTATCTCCCTTCTCTTCTTGTCTCTGCTTCATTCAAAACACGTTGACCTCCACACTGTTCCCTTGCACCGGATGGATCTCTGTCTGATACTCTTTCCTAGATCTTCAGATTATTTGTGCTTTCAGTTCTTTCAAGTTTCTGATCAAGTGTCTCACAGTGGTCTTTCCTAAAAACCCAGTTTAAAGTATAAATTATTCCTTCCCTCAACAGCACTGTTTATCTCCCTCCCTAACTTCATTCTTTTCCATTGTACGTGATAGATTCCAGTATGCTATTTAATTTAGAGCTATTTGCTTATTATCTATCAACCCAATGGTAATTAGAGTTCTATAAAGGCAAAAATAACAATTTTTTTTGTTTACTGTTGTATCCCTAGTATCCAGAAAAGAATCTGGAATGTAATAGATGTTAGTTAAACATTTCTAGAATAAGCGAATGAAATGTCAGGTGCATTTGAGAATGCATCTGGAATATAGTGAACTAAGGAAAATATACTCTTTTTAATATCATTTATGACATGCACACATCCACAGAGAGGAGTTACTTCTCTTAAATCTTGAAAAGCAGTTGCATCTGGTAGCACATGCCTGTTATCTTAGCTACTTGGGAGGCTGAGACAAGAGAATCATATTTTCAAGGTACATTTAGGCAACAGAGTGGGAGTATGTCCCAAAAATAAATAAACAAATAAAAATCAAATGCTAGGAAAATCTTCTGCTACCAGAAAGTCACTAAAAACCTGAGAAATTTTTAAAAAGTGAAAAAGATTTGGGGATATTTAGGTTTAAATTTATTTTTATAGTAAAGTATAAACATGAAAACTTCATGCTAACGAATGCACTCATCTGATGCATAATTTTTTCCCTCAAAATGGTAAACTACAAGAACCACATTTACAGTTGAGACATGAATAATCAGAAAGATTTTCTGGCTCATTAATATATATATATTTTTTTTAAGAGAGAGGGACAGTGAGAGAGACAGAGAAAGAGAGAAACAACTTTATTTAGTTTTTCACATGGCCTTTGTTACTCCAACATTTAGTTGTGTACGTGGTGCTGGGTTTTGAACCGGGGTCCTCATGTTTGCCCGGCAAGCGCAAAAACCGCTGAGCCAACGCTCCAGCCCCAGCATTAATATATTTTTGTTAGAAGATATTCACCTATTTCAGGTTTAGGGAAATTCCCAACATCCTTAGAAAAATTCTCTCCTTTTTTATTTCTTTACTGTTATATAGCTCAACTCATAATAAGATAAGTTAATTTCTTGTAGATTTCAATTTTGCCACATTTTTAGTCATTTATTCCCATATTATACTATACAGTGTACAGTGACTATTTTTAATAGATAATGATTCTTTAATACATTGTATTTGGAAGACTTTTTCCTCATAATTCCTATTAGCATTGTAGTATTAGACAATGTTTCTTATTTTCCAATGTATAAAAAGCTTATTACTGAATAAGCAATAAAAAACATATCATGCAGAAAGCTGATAGAACTAATAGTATTGTTTGAATCGTGTTCCCCTAAAAACTCATACATTGAAATCTTAACCCTCAGTATGTGAAAATGTGATCCTATTTGGAAACAGCGTCCTTAGAACAGACATCAAGCTAAAACGAGGTTAGTCAGTACAAAAAGAGGAATATAAAAACAGACTCGCATGCAGAGAAAGCACTAGGTGAACCTGGAACGGTCACCTCCAATCCAAATAGACCCAGAACAAATCCTTCCCTGGGGCACTCTGCAAGAACCAAGGCAAGGACACCTTGATTTCAGACTTCTACACTCCAGAATTATGAGACAATAAATGTCTGCTGTTTAAATCACTTGGTTTGAGAAATTTTGACATGGTTACCTATAAATATAAAACAATTATGTTTATATGTAAAATCATGTCACTTTACTTGCTTTATATTTAGTTCAAGGTCAAATGGTATCAGTTTTCTAAAATGAATGGTAATAAAATAATATTCCATAATGAATTCTGAATGAGAAAAAAAACACATGGAACTAAAAAAAACTTATCATTTTAGAAAACTGATACTTCATAGGAGGTAATCTTTTTCAGGAAGTTCTGTAATGTTATTTAATTCCCCAAACAAACACTTCAGCACTTGACTTCCCATAGTTTTCAGACATGAGTTGCAGTTTCTTCCCTAGCACATCAGATACTTTTCCCCCTGCATTTTTTATTGGTGCATTATAGTTGTACATAGTGTTGGGGTTTGCTGTAACAACATATATCTTCCAGATACCATTTGACCTTGAACTAAATATAATATTATCGTGCACTTTGTGAAGTACTCATTGTTCAGAAATTTAAGAGAAACTGAAAACAATGAAGACATGCACAATGGAAACATGTAAGCAGCAATCAGTGCAACCTAAGGACTTGATGCAATGACTGAGAACTGTCCTTGTCCTTCCTCTTCATAGTGTTCTCTTTCTTCTTCCTGGCAGCCTGAGCTGACTGACATGGAAGCATAAAGAGGAAGCTGAGGCAGGGAAAGAAAAGGATCATTGTGGTTTCTCCTTCATTTTTTTCTGAAGTTGAGAAGTTTCTAAATAGATTGAGTACTTGTAACTTCTAAAGTTGTGAAACAATAAAATTTGCACATAAGGATTCAAACAATACAGATCAGATTTTTATCTCTTTGAGGGAAATAATCCAATCCATTTATTTATAAATTGGTTAAGTAAAATAATTCCTATCTCTACATGTTTGTGTTGACAATCATATGATATCTTTATAAAATAACATACGCTATACAAAACGCAACCAATAGTGCTTATGAACACATAGATTTCATTAAAATTCTATTTGGCTTCAAATTTAATTCTAATTAGAGTATTATGTTTAATTCTAAATGAGTTAATTTTCTTAGGGCTTATCTTAGTCCATTCAGATTGTTATAACTACATACAATAGACTGATAGTCTTATAAATAACACAAATGTACTTCTCATTGATCTGGAGATTAGGAAATTCAAATAGCAAGGTTTGGCAGATATACCCCCTCTTCTCACTATATCTTCAAATGACAGAGAGGACAAGGGACTTCAGCGGGGCCTCTTTTATAAGAGCACTTATACCAGTAAAAGCCCATATGACTTAATCACTTTCTAAAAATCTTACTTGCTAACACCATCACCTTGGACATTAGAATTACAGCATATGAATTCTGGGAGACCACAATCATTCAGTCTGTAGTAGGATTCGTTATTGAATTAGTTTAAATTACGTTAAATAATAATCAGCACTGTCTTGATGGTCCAAAATGTGAACAGTGGTTCCTATAGCCATACTGATGTAATTGAGAGAAGGCTCTGGTACCAGTATGCCTGGGTTCAAATACCATCTCTTCTATCTACCACTTAAATGAGTTTTCTCACCTGCAGAGTGGAGATGTCAGGTGTAACCTATGAGGATTAAATGAGGCAGCAAATCTAATCTTTTCCAATAAAATTTGTTGGGTAATAAAAACTAAATATACATTTTTAGTTTACCATGATGTTGTCATTAATGCCTTTAAATGAATTTTATTATAAAATATTTCTATTTTAAATATCAGAATTGCCTTTTAAACCAAGTCCTTAAAATAATGACACCTGCTACTTTCTCATTTCATGGAACAAATCCAAGCAACCTGGATATGGTGGGTAAACTTTTCTGATGCATTGACATAAGAATATAACTTACAAGAAAGTTGGTCACGGGTATTCCTTAGGGAGCTGGGAAGGCATCCTGAGCAGAGAAAAGAGTTTATGGACAAGAATACTAGATTTTTTATTTCACTGAAGTACTAAACAAGATAGATGCAATGAAGGAAGATGGTATATCTGAGTGAAAGTCACCTTACCACAAATCCAAACAGGCCTTTGATGTTACAGAAAAACATTGGAACTTCATCTTGGTGCTAAAATGAAGAAACTTTAAACAACATTAATCATTATGCCTGAATTTCAAAAGGAAAAAAAAAGGTCCTCTGGGAGCAATGAGAATAGAATATAACATTTGAATACTACATGGAAAGCAATGTGGGAGGTAGGAGGACAGAAATGGAAAAGGTTAAAAATGAGAAAAGCAGTAAAGATACCCAAGGTATAGGTTGGGTATAGTGGATTGAATGGTTCCCCATCAATTTCTTACCCTGGCACCTGCTCTGGTTACCTTTTATGATGAAGTTTCATAGATTTGAGTTAAAGATTTCAAGATGAGATTATCTCAGGTATTCCGAGTGAACACTAAATGCCATCCAATGTGTACATACGAGAGAAAGGGGAAGAGGATTTGATGAACACAGAAGAGGCAGAGGCAGAGTTAACTATGGAGACAGAGATCATAGTGAAGAGACCAAAAGACAGGAAATGCTGAAAGACACCCAGAAGCTCTGGTAGGCGAAGAGCACATCCCCCCTTAGAGCTGCCAGAAAGAACCCAGCCTACTGATACCATAATTTCAGCTCCTTGAAACAGACGTCAGATTTTTGGATTCCATTTCTGTGAGGGGTACTTGGTAGTTTGAGGTACTTTATCGCAGTGACAGGAGAAAATTCATACAAATATACAAATACAAATTAATACAAATACACATTTTCTCTGATTACTTGGGTTTGACTCCTTTCTTTCCTGAGTTGAGAAAGTTTGGGAGTCTAAGAAAAATAAATAAACTAAGAATGCTTTTAATGCTCATTTCAAGTAAAATTTGAAAATTTAATACGAAGCATTGAATATGAGGACTATGAGTCAATTTCATTTACTATGATGTAAATTACCGTAATACTGGTAAAATGAAGAATACCATCAGACAGTCACTTTTCTTCACTATTAAAGCCTTTTGCTGACTAGCTTGTTCTGCGATCGAAGAAATTGTCTGGTGAATTATTCATTCAGACTGCACAGGAGATACAAGCAATTTCATATCAAGAAGTATATATGCTAAAAAGTCCTGTGATAGTATTTACCCTCCTCTTTGGAAATTATTCTGCATTTTTCCCCTTAAAAAATTACCCTTAAGGAGTTGTTTGTTTGGTCATCCTGTGTATCTACATATCTGCATACTTAGCTGAGTTCTAAGAAACTAACCGATAATAGTATAGAGAGATAACCAACACAGACAGCAACAATACTCCTCAAACATCAAAAAGTGAGGGCTCAAAGCAATACTATTTCACCAACACCCAACTAGCTATGTAGATGACTCTCTGTCCAGTAATGTAAGCATTATAATTGAAGGTCAATATATAACCTACGATCTAAATCAAATCATCTCTTTCCTTCTCCTCCTATGCTCAAACTACTCAGTGAATTCCAATAATACTTTTCCCACCATTGTTGCCCCAAGTAGCTCTCATTGAGGGAATAACTAAAGAGACACTCAATACAAGGGACATTTTTCAGACCACATCCTGCTTGACTCTTAAATTCATTCAAAATTATTTACACATACTTTCTTAAAATGTTCTTTATTGGCTTCATTGAAACTATAACTCCGTGTCTCTGCTTTTATACTTCCTCTTACATAACTGATCCTCAGTTTCTCCTACTGAATCTCCCTCATTTATTCATCCTGAAATGTACTGGGATTTCTTTAATTTGGTCCTTATCCTTATTTAATTATATTTATTCAACTCTGTTCATAATTCCTATTATAAATTTAGTCACAAATGAATATATGCCAAATATGCCTTTCCATTAAAACCTCTTCTCTGAGTTCCAATTGTTGAGATTCTCACAGGACTCTCAAAAATTTTAAATAGCTTTATTGCAAAATAATTCACAAATATAATTTATCTATTTAAAGTATATAATTCAAAGGACTTTAGAATATTTGTAGGTAAGTGCAACCATAACCACAAATTAATCCTAGAATATACTTCATCTCAAAAGAAATCACATACCCTGCTATATTTTGTATTTGAAATGCCCCCCAAAGCCCCAAGGGTTGAAGAATTGTTGCCCAGACTGTGGCACCATTGGTGGTGCAACCTTGAAGCAATGGGGCATAGTTGGAGGAAGCTGGGTCAATGGGAGCAAGCCCCTAAAGGGTACTGGGGGATCTCAACCTCTTCTGCCTCTCACTTCACCTCTTGGCCACATAAAAGTTTTCATCACTCCCATTGTTTCTTTTATAATTTTTTTATTTTTAATTTTGTTGGTTTTTTTAGATATACATGGCATAGAATATGCAATGACATAATTGTAAAAGCATAGAGTAGGACTTATTTCTTAAGTACTCAATAAGATTCTTAAATTAATCTACAAATTGGAGCATGGTGACAGCTAATCATTGTCTCATATCCACTTGCTTTCTCCTGACCACATGATTCTGGATTGATATTCTTCATCATACCATGTTCTTAACAATCTCACGACTTTTGTATAAGTCAGTTTCCTATAACTTATAAGCTTTCATCTGGTATTTTCTCTTATTCTTCCTTAAAATTTCAACTAAATTGTTATTTCCTCAAGAACATCTTCTCATTGTACACTTTTATAACAATATTTTGTTATGTGTAACAATAATCAGACTTGAAATCAAATGGTTAATTGCATTAAGAATGTTTGTTAATTTTACAATAGGAATGTAAGTTCCATGAAGGCAGAGGTGGGAGGCGGATGTTTGTCTTGTCTTGTTATTTGCCCTAATTCTACTTGCTGGTTTAGAATATGTACGTGTGTTGAATGATTTAGTAAATAAATCAATAATATTTTATATAAAAATAATTTTATGAATTTGAAAACTGTGTTTCTATATATTTAAAACTTGTATGACTTTAAAACATTATGATCTAGGCTGGGGATTTTGCTCAGTAGCAGAGCACTTTCTTGGAATGCATGAGACCTGGGGTTCAATACTCAGCAAGATCAAAAAAAAAAAAAAAGTCACCTGGCTTCTTGTGATGTTCTGTTATAACCATGAGTAGCAGTTGTGATTGGCTATAACCCTGCTTTTTTCTAATTCTTTCATTCATTGATTCAAATTGCTATCTAGGAACAATAAGCAATGTTGAATTCTTGACAGTATGCTTAGTAATATTCCAGCTATGGAAAGCAAAGATATTTAAGTAATCCAATATTATCACATATATTAAATATGATTCTATATGCTGCTAATACCATTGTATCTGAGCTTCTTATTTCAATTTGTATAAAATTAAAAGTTTAGAACATAGTGCATTGTTTAATCAGTAGATATATATTAATCTCAGCTCTGTACTAAAAACGTGATTATCCATTTATGAATCTTGTGTTACCAATAAGCCCAATTCATTCCAGGAGCACCTATCTGTATTTCTGAATCACTGCAATAGCTGAAGAGGTTATTTAATTTATTTAACCTGAACATATTTTCATTTTAGCTATTTTATTAATAATTATCCATTTAAATTACAAAGAAACCGTTTTAATAAAAAAAAAAAAGTCCAATATATTATCCCTTCCCTCAAGGGTCATTATAATCAAATTTCCCAATTAATTTAGACTTGCATCTTGTCTAAGCCATTCAGACCACTCTGATTTTGAATGTCAAAGCTTTCTGGGTCAAACCAGAATATAGTTCATGATTCTAAGCTTTTTCTTATAAATCATGCTGTGAGGCGTTGTGAGGCTGTCGCGGCTATATGAAAATGTAGGGCAACACTGTGAAAAGATTCTCTTAAAGAATCTTACAAATGGATAATAAACATTCAGAGTACAAAGAAAAATATTCTATATCATCTCTATATGCACTCATGCACATGTATGCATATATAAAGGTGTTTTTAATCTCCTCAAACATCAACACTGACCCCATTTTCTGCCCCCCACCCTCTTTTCACTGTCACGCATACATACACACTTATTAGCTGATGTGGAAAAAAATAATTTTGCTTTTTTTTTTTTTTTGTTTTTAGTATTGGGGATTGCACCCAGGTATGCTTAACCTCTGAGCAACATCCCCTGTTCTTTTTTATTTTTGTTTTGAGATAGGGTCTCCCTAAATTGCTTAGGGCCTCAATAAGCTACTGAGGCTGGTTTTGCACTTGCAATCCTCCTGCCTCCTCAGCCTCCCAAACAGCTGTGATGGGAAAAATTTTCTAAACCAATAAACAATTAATACAATAATCTTCTTTAGATTTTAAACACAGAAATGATTCTTAATTCCTCTGTGTGTGTGTGTGTGTGTGTGTGTATGTGTGTGTGTTATGTTTTGTTTTACATAGAGCATCAGGTATTTGTGAACAAAATGAGTTCTCAACTATATTGGCTTTAAGTAACAACTTACATTGAATTCAGTGACAAATCAATTCAAATATTTTGATATAAAGAAAAATTAGTTTTATCACCAAACTTTAAAAGTAAAAAGGCTATTTTAATTTCCAAATGAATTATATTAAGTTTTATGATGTACTTTTAGAGACTGAAACAACAGCTGTGATGGATATCTTAAAATGCTTTTGGTTCAGTAGGCAATCTTGCTACCATGTATATAACAGGAGTGCCAGTTTAAAAAAAAAAAAGTAGAGGGAATGGAAAAAAATATGAGAATGTTTGGAAACATAGCTAGCTGCTAACTGAAGGAAGGGCAGAATTTTCTGTTTCAGGGAGTGTAGACAAAAGAGTTCCAAATATGTAATAAAAACATAATCCTCACCTAGACTTACAGAGTGAAAGTGTAAAATATTGAAAACAAATAGAGTATGCTAAAAGTAGCCAAGGAGAAAATACCATAACTGACAAGTAATACCAAAGAAATTTCTAAGAAATAACAGTGAATGCAAAGCTATCTTCAAATCCTGTTGACTTATATAGCTCACTCATTTTTCCTCTCGCTGTTTACATAACTTTACATAACTTGTGAGGGGAACGTCTGAAGAATGTGCTTTAGAAAGAAGAAAAGGATTCCATAAGGAAGGTTTTTGATTTTTTTAAAGGAATAGTAACCAAAAAATTGCTCTTCTAAAATGTCCTGTCCATTCTATTTTACAAAAAACATTACCTTTTCCTTTCCTTTATCATCACTTATAAAGCTATGCAGCCCTGGAGGACTGCAGCAGCAGTTACCAGACTGCATATGTAAAATAAAGTTTCCCAGTCATACTGTATGACTCCCATCAGTTCAGTGGCTCACATACCACAATGCTGCATTCTCATTAAATCCACACTCACACCATTTTTATTCTATTATCTCTTCCTTTATGGTAGCATCCTTCTCTACACACTGGTCCAATCTGTTCCATCATACCTAAGGAACATTGCTCATTTACCTGTTGAGTTCATTTCTTTCTTGTGTTTCAAGAGTCCTGTACCAAAATTCACTTTCATTCCTAGAATCAAACATTTTTCACCTCTGCTTTACCATTCAATCCTTTTCTTCTCATAAGATTTTTTTTGCTAAATTCCTTAAAACAATCCATGTTTTATTTTTGGCTCTTTTATAACTTTCTTACTCTTTTTATTTTTGTGGCCAAAATT